>CAMPDV010002814.1:0-59860 GCA_946699065.1 Loxodes magnus | reverse complement strand
AGAGTTCTAGATCTTTACGATAAAAAAGTCGGCATATTCCAGTCCTAACTCGATATCTGTATTAATATATTTGATTGCTTCAATGTCATTTCCTAATTTATAGAATGAAATATCATAATTTATAGGGAAATGTGATATTCAGATTTAATTGCATAAGCTAATTCTTAGCTCTCAATGGCTTCTTCAAATCTTTCTTATTACTAGCTGCAATTGCTTTGCTGTTATAGTAAGTAGCATCAAAAGGGTTTATTGCTATATTTATGGTTTCGGTTACTTCCTTATTTTTCTTAAGCCGATAAGTTAGAATATTTTCTTATTATTAGCCTAAATATTCTAAGAATTGAGTTAGATAGCTTTTTTGTAGTTACTATGTGCCTCCTTATTCTTTCCTAATACAGTAAAATCTAAACCTTTTAAAAATAAGTATTGAATATATCAAGTCTCAATTCTAAAGCCTTTTCTAAGTTTTCTATTACCTCTTAATATTTTTCTCTTTTTGTCAAAATTTCCCCTTAAAGATTATTTGTTAAATATATTGAGAATCTATTTCTATAGTTTTTTTATTTATCCATAGCTTCAGTATTTCTATTAAGCTTACAGACGCTAATTTTAGGTAGAAATAGGCATTTATTAAGGGTTTTATTTTATTACTACGCTGAATTTATCTATAAATTTGCTTCGTCTTTCAAGCCTTTAACATGCTATTCCTGTATTAAGGAAGGCAACTTAGTTATAAGGTTCAAATTCAATCACTTTGCTAAAGCTTACGATAACATTTTTTTGCTTATTTAACTATGGTGAAGACACTCCTTTTTAACGCATGCAAAGTAAAAATTAAGATCCTATTTGATGCTTTAATCGAAGCCTTCACCTACTTTATTGTAATATTGAAGTTCTAAAAGAGCTAAAAAATTGTAGCAGAAGCTGCTTTATTTATACGTTGATTATAATAGCTTAGCAAAAGACATTTTTATCCTTTGTTTCTATGCCTTAACTTATCAGAATTCTCCTTTTAAACTCGAGCTTCAGCTAAATTTTGATTGATGTCGATCGCTTTTTAAAAATCCTAAAATGCTTCAATTGAAATTCCATTAAAGTTTAACCTTTAAGCAAATAAATTTCTACTCTATTTGGTTTATGGCTAATAGCAATACTGTAGGCTTCAAATACTTCATTCCTTCTTTAGAGCCTAGCGAATGCTTCAAACTATTTTAGAATATGCTTTATCGTAAGGATTTACTTTAATAAATATGTCGATGCTCTTAACAGCCTTCTTGTATTTTCCTAGCTTAATATAAAAGATCCCTTATTCATTATACTTGCTAAGCTTACAGAATTGAAGTTTATTCTAGTTTCGCTACTTTTGAAGGTGCTATTTTACTAGTCTAACCTTCACGTTTCATTTGAAGTATCGTAAATAGTCCCATTAGAATTGATATTGTGGAGTATATTTTAGGACTCTTTTTAAGTCCTTAATTCAATTCCTCGATAGCTTCCTCATTTTTTTAATCAGACCCAATGCTTTTGCTTTACTAATGTAAATCCAAATGATTGGAGTATTAATTTTTAAAGCTCTGTTGGAGTTTTCGACATCCTATTTGAACAACATATCTCCTTTAATTTCATATGCATAATAAAAGCTTTAATCAAGATCTTAGCTTCTTTAAAGTACCATAATATTTCAGTTTTGTTTCTTTTTTTGTTAAATTCTTCGCTAGGATATTAAAACCTTCAGCTTGGTATATTTTAAAATATCTGATTTTTCTTCCTTTCTAAAAGAGCTTTTTATCCATTAAAGTAACTTAAAATAGTTTAGCTTTAATAATACCTAATAATAGTAATTATTTAGATTAACTATTTTAAGTTCCATATCTATATAAGTCATTATACATTCCAAATCTAATCAAAAATACTTTAACAACTAGGTTTTTGAAACTTAGCTTGAAAAGTAGCTTCCAAGATTTACAGTCTACTTTGATTTTTGATTTGAGAGGTTTCTCTAAACTGTTAGCATTTTAGGTGATATTAAGTGAAGTTAGATGTATTGGTACTAATTAAGTTTTGATGTTGTAACTTATCTTAGCTTCTATATAAACTAATCATCCAAATAAATTCTTACTAAAAATGTTCATAATCAGTTTCTTAAGTAATTATAATAAAGTGGCTAGATAATTACATTAGCAATGCTGAAGTAATAAACATGATTAGTTGATAAAGTTAAATAGTAGTTAACTAAGATTAAAGCTTTAGTACTATTACTGTCTGAGTAATATATTATTAGTTACTTGGAAGACTTTAATAATTAGAGTTTTAGATAAAAGCTATTGATGGTTAAGTAATATAAGACTTAATAATAAGACTTTAATATTAAAATAGTTTAAGTATTCAACTTCACATCTCTTATGCACTCTATCTGAAAGCTTCTCTCATAGGTTAGTGACTTGTACCTTCATATGGATTGTACTTTTATTTTATTTTATCTAACTAGCTTATAAAAGTATCTATGTTTGGTCTTATATTCTCATCGAAAGCTAAGCATCTGTAGAATAGATCAGCTAATAAAGGTTCTTGTTATATTTCGCTTGAAAACATAGGAATCATTTTATTGACATAAACTATTTATCTTAGCTATGATTGCCCTGGATAAAGAAGTGCTTCATTGAATACCTCTACTCCTATACAACCTAAAGATCAAATATCACTCTTTTTAGTCACTTTCTTTTCAAATTATTCAGGAGCCATTCATTGATGTTCCCCTTTTTATTGTATTGCTGTTAATCAGTTATCTTAATAAAATAATCCAAGAGTTAGTATTATAGGACAATCTTAATCATCTATCAGAATATTAAGAGATTTCATTTCTTTATGAATTAAGTTTCTAGCGTGAATACCCTACAAACCTTCTGCTATTTAACTAAGTAAATTAAGTTTCTTATAATATCTAGATTGAGTGTCTTTTAATAACTACTTTGTCTATATTATTTAGAATAAACTTCCTTTACTCTCTAAATCTGACAAAACACCTAACTCTTAAGTATCTATTGCAAATCCTATAAGTCTTTAAACTCTTTAGCTCTTTATTACCACAAGTTCTTTGCATTCAAATCAGAACTAGTCTATTAGTTTATCACTCTACTAGCTAAATATTTTAAGTCCATACATTCTTCCTTAGATACTAATCAGATAAGTTGTTCCGAATTCATCACTGGCTAATTTCTACAGTTTCTAAAGAAATTAATTATCAGGAACTAAATCTCTATACTTCCATATTCTTATTTCACTATCTCTATCTATTTACTAGAAGAACTTCCTTATTTCTTCTTCTGTTATTCTATTCTTCACTTAGTTTACTTCAAAAGCTCTTAGTTAGGGAATTTCTAGTTATGGATTTAGTTAATTAGCTTTAAGGAAACATTCAAATGCTTCTTGATTTTTATTTAAAGCTTGAAAGCAAAGACCTTTATTATAGTGTGCAGCTGCATAATTAGGATCTATTTTGAGAGCTATATCGTAGCTCTAGATTGCTTCGATGTTTTTTCCTAAGTTGTCGAGTGAAACTCCTTTATTAAAGTGTGCAGCTGCATAATTAGGATCTATTTTGAGAGCTATATCGTAGCTCTAGATTGCTTCGATGTTTTTTCCTAAGTTTTAGAGTGAAACTCCTTTATTACAGTGTGCAGCTGCATAATTGGGATCTATTTTGAGAGCTATATCGTAGCTCTAGATTGCTTCGATGTTTTTTCCTAAGTTGTCGAGTGAAACTCCTTTATTAAAGTGTGCAGCTGCATAATTAGGATCTATTTTGAGAGCTATATCGTAGCTCTAGATTGCTTCGATGTTTTTTCCTAAGTTGTCGAGTGAAACTCCTTTATTAAAGTGTGCAGCTGCATAATTAGGATCTATTTTGAGAGCTATATCGTAGCTCTAGATTGCTTCGATGTTTTTTCCTAAGTTTTAGAGTGAAACTCCTTTATTACAGTGTGCAGCTGCATCATTAGGATCTATTTTGAGAGCTATATCGAAGCTCTAGATTGCTTCGATGTTTTTTCCTAAGTTGTCGAGTGAAACTCCTTTATTAAAGTGTGCAGCTGCATCATTAGGATCTATTTTGAGAGCTATATCGAAGCTCTAGATTGCTTCGATGTTTTTTCCTAAGTTGTCGAGTGAAACTCCTTTATTAAAGTGTGCAGCTGCATAATTAGGATCTATTTTGAGAGCTATATCGTAGCTCTAGATTGCTTCGATGTTTTTTCCTAAGTTTTAGAGTGAAACTCCTTTATTACAGTGTGCAGCTGCATAATTGGGATCTATTTTGAGAGCTATATCGTAGCTCTAGATTGCTTCGATGTTTTTTCCTAAGTTTTAGAGTGAAACTCCTTTATTAAAGTGTGCAGCTGCATAATTAGGATCTATTTTGAGAGCTATATCGTAGCTCTAGATTGCTTCGATGTTTTTTCCTAAGTTGTCGAGTGAAACTCCTTTATTAAAGTGTGCAGCTGCATAATTAGGATCTATTTTGAGAGCTATATCGTAGCTCTAGATTGCTTCGATGTTTTTTCCTAAGTTTTAGAGTGAAACTCCTTTATTACAGTGTGCAGCTGCATCATTAGGATCTATTTTGAGAGCTATATCGAAGCTCTAGATTGCTTCGATGTTTTTTCCTAAGTTGTCGAGTGAAACTCCTTTATTAAAGTGTGCAGCTGCATCATTAGGATCTATTTTGAGAGCTATATCGAAGCTCTAGATTGCTTCGATGTTTTTTCCTAAGTTGTCGAGTGAAACTCCTTTATTAAAGTGTGCAGCTGCATAATTAGGATCTATTTTGAGAGCTATATCGTAGCTCTAGATTGCTTCGATGTTTTTTCCTAAGTTTTAGAGTGAAACTCCTTTATTACAGTGTGCAGCTGCATAATTAGGATCTATTTTGAGAGCTATATCGTAGCTCTAGATTGCTTCGATGTTTTTTCCTAAGTTTAGAGTGAAACTCCTTTATTACAGTGTGCAGCTGCATCATTAGGATCTATTTTGAGAGCTATATCGAAGCTCTAGATTGCTTCGATGTTTTTTCCTAAGTTTTAGAGTGAAACTCCTTTATTACAGTGTGCAGCTGCATCATTAGGATCTATTTTGAGAGCTATATCGTAGCTCTAGATTGCTTCGATGTTTTTTCCTAAGTTTTAGAGTGAAACTCCTTTATTACAGTGTGCAGCTGCATCATTAGGATCTATTTTGAGAGCTATATCGTAGCTCTAGATTGCTTCGATGTTTTTTCCTAAGTTGTCGAGTGAAACTCCTTTATTACAGTGTGCAGCTGCATAATTAGGATCTAATATAGTAGCTATGTTAAAAAAATCTAAAGCTTCCAGTCAATTTTTTTAATTCATATATTTTATTCCTTGATTGCAATATTATTTTGCTTCAGACATTTTATAAATATTAGCAAAGTAATTTAAGTTAAATATAAGATTTATTATATTGATTATAGATAATTACATTTTTAGCTTTTTTAAATGTTTAATTTATATTTTCTTTCTAAATAGAACATATTTATTATTTATCTCTTTTATTCTTTCATTTTGTATTTACTAGCTTTAATAGCTATTTTGTTTTTAGTAATTTTATATTTTGGTTTGTTTACTATTTTAGATCACTATATTCTCTTACAAAAATGGAACTATTTTGAGAACTTAGAATTTAATTCGCAATTTTTGAAGAGCAAAAAAAAAGAAAAATGTCTAATAGAATGAAGCATTTGCTCTTATAAGTCAAAAGAATGAAAAATAGGATTAAAGAGTAAAATGTAATGATGAGGACAATTGAACGAACTGAATCACCTTATAATTGAAAGAAAATCAAGAAACCTAAAGAGAAATGCTATTACTACATCTATTTGAAGCATCTGTTGCACATTTTACAAAATTTAGATCATTGAGAAGAAGTTAAGTTAAAAAGAGCTGAAGTAAGCCAAGAGCAAAATTTAGAAGATATGAAAAGAGTTTACAAGATTATGAATAACACTACATGAGGTGTTAAAGTATCAGATTTACGCTGAAGATTTTACTTATATAACACTAGCAAAAGCATCTAACAATTTTTAAGGCTAAAAGCTTTAGTATTTAAATGATTTTATGATTATAGAACAATATTAATTAATAGCCTTTAGTTAGCATTAGATATAATGCTGATATCTATGATTTATGCATTAGTAGATTAAAATTATTTTAAGTTACTAATTTATTTTGAGTTATTGCTAACTCCCTTATAACTATTTTACTTCTTATACCTCTCTTTTTATATCAAATTAGCTATCTATTTCTTTTCATTTCTATAATAGCCTTTTACTCAATAAGCTTAAGAAGAAAGGAAATCTGAGCTTATTTTTCAGGCTTTACTCGCTAAAGCTGCTAAATAGCTAAAGAAAGATAGTCATTGAATATCTTAAACCATCTACTAATTAAGGGTAGGAACAGATTAGGAAATGAATCTTGGATTATAAGCATACAGAGGGATTAAGACAGGGAGTAAATAAATTTTCAGATCATATATAATAGTAAAGAACTCGAAGTTGTACAACACAGCGAACTGAAAGAGATATTAAGCCAGACAAATTTAGATCTAAGAATAAAGGGGTCTAGGCGTTTTAATTAAGATTTGAAGGGACTATAGTAAAGATTAAAGCACCCTACTGTAAATAAATTGATCGGAAGTATCAAAAGATTTACCTCTAAGAGATTTTCAAGAGAGAGATAAAATAAAAACTTTATTCAGCTTAAATGAGCTAAATGTAATAGCCAACATAAGAAAGAAGTTAATTTAAATTAGGAAATAGGAAAGCACTTAATTAACTAACGGTTGTAGGCATGTCAATTAGCAAGACCTATTCATAAGCTTAATTCAGTAGTTTGAATAAAATAGTAGAAGGAATGTAATTATTATTATTAAGGCTCATATTGCCAGACAAATCTTTCATAACTTATAGAACCAAAAATCAGATAAAGAGGGAAAAATTCTATTTTGAGTTATAGGATTAAAGTTATGCTTTAGGGTAAAAATATAAGGTTATAAGGGAAATTAGCTTACTACTAAGAAAGGTTCTATGAAACTATTGAGAGTTTGAGCATAGTTAAAAAAATGAAACCTGTCATGTTAATTTATATCTTAAAAGGAATACTTATGAAAATATGAATCATATGATTCAGCATTTAAATGTTTAGAACTGTTCTTTGAATCAAACCTAATAATATAGTATATTTTAAAAGAAGAGACATAGATGAATCTTGAAAGGCAGATACTGAATCTTATCTAATTTTATTTCATATAAGCAAAGAACATGGTCTGAGCATCTCTGGACAAATACAAAATATTAATTGAGAGGTATAATAAAATCATTTAACTGTATCCTAGATATACAGAAACTAATTAAATTAAAATATATCTTTTAAAACTGAGGTTAGATAGAGAAGCATATGAATTTTTCAGATAAAATTGAGAGTTACTTGTAGTAAAGGAATAGAATTTTGGGTTTTTGGGTAATAAGATCTAAAAGAGCAAAGTTAGTTATTCGCTATTGACTTGAATAATATTGGATAATTTGAGCTTAAAAGATTCCGAATTATACATTCGTAGTGGTAAAAAACAATATGCAGCAAGGAAGAAGATACAAAGAAATGATTTGCTTATATCTTATAACTACCCCTAATTGAGCCATAAGTTGCTAGACTTCCAAAACAAATTAACTAAGTAGAGAGTTAAGGTATCAAGCATATATTTAAGGAAAGTCTTAGAATAGTTGAAGTAAATAAAGGCTTTCGTCAATTTATATCTAAGAAGAGAAACTATCTTGAGCTTAAGAAAAATATAGGATTAAAATATGATATTAACATCATAAAGTGAAAAAAGTTAGCGTATTTAAGTTGACCTGACAATATTTATAAATAAGGCGCTATTAGTCTAGTGGTTAGGATAACTGCCTTCCAAGCAGTTGACCCGGGTTCGAGTCCCGGATAGCGCACTTTTAAAAATTTTATTAAATCAGTAGCATTAAAAAATCCATTTAAGTTTTAAAAATTAGTTATGATAAAAATGAATAAATTATACATTAAAAAAGTTTCAAAAACTGATAAAGATGTTTTATCTTTGTAACAAAAAATTAGTTCTCACAAAAAAGCACTATAAATAATAAAAAATAAATTTATAGTCTAGTGAATATTTTTAATAAAAGCTCTTAAGATGTAATGCACCTTGGACTCTAAATCCAAATGATCTGAATTCTAGTATTTTTACATTATCTTTTTCTATTAATACACTTTATTTTTGTTTCTCTAGTTTTTTTTATTTTTCTTAGAACTTTTGATGGCTATATTATCTAAATAAGCTTAGCTATTATTTTAGACCATTTAAGCTAATCTGAATAATCTATTACATCCTTTTAATTCTTTAATATTAAGCTGTTTTGTTATTGAAGCTTTTTCTCATCTTAAAAACTAGAAACTCATATTCCTTTATTGCATATCTGATACTTAATTTATTTTCATACTCATTCAAAAGCCAGAAAATCTTTACATATTTTTGAAGTAAGGTAGATCAGATGGCTTTTAATGTTTGGCCAAATAATAATAGGATTAAGTTTTGAAGTACTGTTCTATTCTAGATATTCTGTTTTATTTACTCTAACTTAAAAAGCATCTCATTTATTAGTAATGGCATCAGATAAGCTAGGATGAAGTTGAATAATTTGATAAAAGCACTCTTTTAATTCTTTTCACTTATCTTCTTTTTTCAATTATTATCTATTAGATGATTTAGCTTGGTATTCTATAATATTAATAAGTTATCTACAATAAAATAGTTTAGTCATTATAGTAATGTAAGCAATAATTAAGCCTGCTTTCTATCAAACTAATACTTTACTTCCTTTTATCAATTACTAACTATGGCTCTCAGTGCTAATCAATTCTATTCTATGGTTTATTTATGCTAATTGGCATGTTCTGGATAAGTTAGCAATTCTATGATCATGCTCTTTAGTATTTTATTTAAAATATCCTTTTTTTTATAGAAATATCCTCTCTCCATAATTACTAGCTACTTAGTAATTTTCATAGCTTAGTTCTAATAATATTTTCATAGCATAGTATCGAATTTATCATTCTTTATCATTGCATAATTGTTCTAAAAGCTTGCAAGAGCCCTCTATTAATTCTTTGCTAGCTTAAGGGTTTTTTATCATATGCTTTAGAAGAAAGCAGGCTCTAAATCTTAAGTCTAGTTCTTCTTTAACTACAATAGTTTAGAATTATTCAAAATTAACTTTGGAGTATTACCTTACTGGGTCATATGCAAGAATGTCTAGAACTCTTATTCTAAAATTATTTTCTTTTGGACTTCTTCATTTGTCAATATTTGTTTTCATACGAAAAAATCTATTATAAAAGTGATCACTTTTGTATCAGAAGCTTAATCACCATGCTACAAGGCAACCTCCAATTAAGCAGTTTTTATAATTTTGCAAAAAGGTTCAAAGTAATTACTTTGTTTGCCATCTGGAATATTTTTCAATATCATACAAACTGTATCTTAAGACAAAGTCAAGTTCTAGACCTCCTACTATATTTTTTCTTCCTAGCATTAAACCAGTTTAAATTTTTGACTTAAGATCCTTTTTAATTCCTTCACTAATAAAACTTTTTTTCTCATTCTTCTAAAGAAGAATATCCAATAGTTCTGGAAGGTTTCGTACTATTTATTCTTTCAAGAACTATGACCAGTTTACAGAATGCTTATATGATAGATAATTTCAATAAGCTTATATATAAAAACTAATGGTTCTTTGATATTAATTAGATTGATTTTTTGAATCAATTGTATTCTTTTTTAAACTTTCTCCATCTATTATTCATTTATGCCTTCTTTTAATAGTTAGAATCCTTCTTCATAAATAATTTACTCTTCCGTTTCTTTTTCGTTTTTCTTCTCTCCTTAGTCTTATTAATTTTCTTATATACTATGATCTTTTTGCTGATGGGAATTAATAATATTCTAATTGGATTTTCCACAACCTCCTCCCTTCAGTTTTATGCTACTCTTATTTAAAAACCCTTTTATCTAATGTTAGTTTTCGTTATTCAAGTACTACATAATCCATTGCTCTTTAGGTTTAGAAAATAAAGCTTTGCTTTAAATTAACATTTAGTGCTTCGTATCTTTATACCTGTTTGATGTTAAATCTAGCTTATTTTCTTCGTTTATGTCTTCAAATTAGTATGTAAAAGCTTTCTGGTCATAAGGTTTTAGATAAATTTGGTTTGTAAAGGTAGTTGAAATTTAGATGTAAATTAGTGATAGTATATTTTGATATGACAATAGTTTTTTAGATGTAGCAAAGTAAGTTAGATTTAAAGATAGGTTTACTTATTATAATTAGTCTAGCTGTATAACATTGTAGCAGAAGGGTTTCTGAAGGATTAATTGATTTAGCAAGTTTAGTTAGAATTTTGAGGTAAGATTTGATTATTTTAGCGTCTAGATTTTTGAATTAACTATAGATAGAATTAAAGAGCTTATTTAAATTGAAACCTAAACTCTTTTTCTTTGATTATTACGCTATTAATTGTTATAACATTTTCTGTCTTCAAGCCGTATTTGATTAGCCTTGATTATCTTAATTATTCTAGCTTTATAAGTATCAATCAGGTTTCTGTTTCTCTCTCCTTTTATGAATCTTATTGAATCTTGCATTATTGATGATTATAGTACTGATGATTTAAGTTGAGAGTAGCTTGCTAATAAAGCAGTACTAAGGTTCTAATAAATATCAGATTATACTTTAATAATTTTCATTTAATAAGCAGAACTAAAATTATCTCTTAGACAGTTAATAAATCTAAAATAAGGTTAAATACATTTGATTATATACTCAGCTACTGGTTATTAATAAATAAGCAAGACATACATAAATTTTAACTCTAGTAATTAATAAAAGGCATTATAAGAAATTAAGACTGGCAAATATCCTCATACTTTATAAAATAAAAGGGATAATAAATAACATTAATGAGCCATAAGCTAATTCTAGAAATCATTTCTTAGTCTTTTAGAAATAGTTAACTTAGCTTTAGTATTTATCCTTTAGGCATGAAATAACTTAAGTAGCTAATTAAATAAATAGGTTCAAAACTTAATGATAAACATGTAAGTTATATAGAGAGAACAAATCTGTTAAGACAGATCTAATCTTAGCAAGAAGATTAAAAGAGAATGCGAACTAAATATATTCTATAGACAAATTAACTAAATCAATTATCTCTTAGTTACTATTCAAATTCTTAATAAGACAGAATTTATTCTACCAGCTTCAAACCTTTCTGATTTAAAATATACCATAAAATATATCCCTTTAGGATAGATATTATAAGGTAATAAGAGAGATAGGCATAATACTATTAATTTAAACCAGTTAGTCCTAGAATGAAATTAGATTTCTGATATAACTTTGAAGAATTCATATAACTAAGTTGCAAACATATTTATCAAAATATACTAGTTTAAGCCATCAGTTTTATATAAAAGGGATTTTACAACAAATCAAACCAAAAAACTATTTTTCAAACTATCATTCTTGCTGCTTTTTAAATCCATAGATACCAACAAAGATTCATCAAATCAACTAATAATATCAGTCTAAACTTGATGTTCAAATAATTAATTTTATTACCCATTACAACCAAAATATCTTAAACTTCTATCAGCCTTTATAAAAAATAGTCTATATGAAGGATAACTTATGTACCTATAGATTAATATTACAGTAATCATGCAAAATACTATTTGGAGAGAAAGTCTGTCGTTTCCAGATGCAATAAGATTTAAACTTCCTTGATTACGCTATTCTAGACTGACGTTTGTGGATTTACTAGATAGAATAATTGAAAGGGAGTTAAAGAAAAAAAGGAAAAGAGTAAAATTAGAAGGTGATTTATATCCAAAGCGCTTAAGAAGAATGTAATCTGAAGTAATTAATTTTAGTAAGAGACTCTTTATAACAAAAGTAAAAATTATAATGAGACTCTAAAATAGGTTATGATAATTGTTTAATTCAGTAGCTAAGCTTTTAATCTAGGAGCTTTACTTTTATTACTCTTCCCTTATTTCAATCAAGATAACCTTCTCACTTATTTCTTACAACTATTTATAAGTTTAATTATCATTTTTTATCTGACTCTAGTAATAGTAAGAAGAATGTAATACTATCTGTCTTTTTAAAGATATTAAGTTTGATAAGCATTATATATTGATACATATAACATACTATAATAAGCTTTAACATCTATAGATACCCATTATCTTATTGTATTACTATTAATGACTCTTCAACCTTTTTAAAGCTCTATTCTGATATCTAAATTTACTTAAATAACAGTGATCTTAATTATGCTTATCAAATTAAGAGGAAAAAGCTTTCCTCTATTTTCTTCTATGGCTTTGTTCTATCTGATGAATTTCTATTTACTGATTTAATTGCTAAGCTCTGCTTTTTTTCAATCTATCTTAGTATTTAATCTCCTATAAAGTACATCTGCAAATATATGATTCTGTATAATTAAAGTATCAGACTACAATTATTGAAAAAACGAAGTATTAGACAACCCTCTTTCTATCAATTTGAGCCTCTAAGTTTAAAAAGCTATTGATAAATAAATGATGCTTCTCTTCTGGTTGTTAATGATCTATACTTCTTAAAATGAAAGTAAATGAAACTATAAAAATATGCTTCTAAAATGTGTAAAATCTCAATTTATGTAATGCTAAAATATTTGAATTCAAGAAGTAGCAATTTTGTGTCATGTAAAACCAATCTTTTGCACCCTGCTAGCACTATATTCTTAGCTATTTCAATACCAACTCCTCCTAAACCTGATATCAAAATATTCGCTTTGCTTTATTTCGCTACTGCTTCTACTCCCATTGCTCCTATATATCTTGACCATCTGTCATTTACTTTTTCACTTTCTACATTCGCTCTCTATTAACTTCTTCTCTATCTGAACTTACATCAACGTCTTCTAAATTCTCACCTTCCTTTATCTACTTCTTCACTTTCTGCTTCTTTACTTTTTTTCTATATCTTATGACATCTTTTTCAAAGTAGCTTCTAACTTTCCAAACTCTCCTTCTAACTCCTCCATAGCTTCTTTAAGGAACTTTACGTAAATTTTTTTTCCTCCTTTGAACTTACTAGTCCAATTATAGTTATGACAACTTACTAGTCCTTCATAACTTGCCTTCCTTGTTTTCGCTATTTCTAACCATTCATTCACTTCTTTCAAAATTTCAAACTACTTTAAGTAAAAATGACGTTTTATTACAGTCTCAAATCCTTTGCTTGGATTTCTCATTTAGTCTATCATAGCGAATCTTATGTTTGAGTACCTAACTATATTACTGTATCCTTCGTTTCTCGCTTCCCCTCCTTCTGTTCCTGCTTCGCCTTCAAATCCTGGTTCATTAAAGTAAATTTCCTCAGACATAATAATTGACTATATAGACATCAAAACTTAGAGTAATGTGGAAAGTTTAGGATCCCAATTTTCACTGTCATTTCCTCTCCAAGTTCCGAGTAAGCTCAAGCAAACTTTACCACAGCTATATAAGTTAGGGTTAAATCTAGTTTATCCACCTCCAGTAGTCTCCAAATTTACTTTTGGAGGTCCACTAGGATAGTTATCTTCGAAGAAAATGTCATATTCAAATGCACCATAGGCATATGGAGTTCCTGAGATTCCCATTACTACTGCTTTCATAAAATCTACCTTTTCTTTATCAACTCTAATGAAAATAGAATTCGTATGTTCACATGGCAGAGCTCCTGACAAATCAGCTAGTTCTTAAGCTAATCATTTTAGCCTAAGGAGGAGTTCCATTTCTTTAAGCCATATAGGCGTAATGATGCTTATATCCTTACATATAATCAAATCTAAGATCTTATAGTAAAAACCTATACTTTTCACTAAGAGGAAGCTTCAAAACTTCTTGAATATCAGCTAACTATTCTTAGGGATCTTCTAGCAAGCCCTTTTAAACTTGTTTGAAAGTTTATTAGATTTCTCTAGCTAACTATTCAAGTTATTACTGTTCCCAGTTCTATAAGCACTTCATAAATATATTAGCTAAGTCATTTGCATTAGACAGTAATGTTGAAACTGAAGCCTTTTATTTAGGTTCGTAATGACTATCTAAGTCTTCCAATATTACAAACAGCGAAGCTTTACTCGCTACTGCCTTTATAAACCCTAAAATGGACATAATTAGTTCCTACTCTATATCTAAAAGACTTCCAGAGCCAAGATTTATTTCTAAGACTGGTAATAAAGCACTACAACAGAACTAGTTAATTATTTCCTCATCTGCTTTCCATTAAGGAGAACTTATGAAATTAGTGAGTATCCTTATTAAAGTAGAAATCTATTCATTCTTCTGCTTTTTACTCTTTAAATAAGTATCTACATCCCATCTTTAGTTCAACCCTCAAATATCTCTACCATACCCTACTCCCTTTCTAGGCTTACTTTTGTCTACTTCTATTTTGGAAGCTTGATTTCCTTGATTTCCCTATTCTTCTTCTTCCTATATATCTTCTACATACTTTCGAGGCTTTTCTTTAGCTAAAGATCCTAATCTCTCTAGAAATTCTAGTTACCAATCCAAGTTTGCAGGCCAGATGTCTAAGTTCAGGGTCATGCTAGACTTTAAATACATCTGAAATAGTCTAATAAATGAGCTCTTCAGCTTCTTATAAGTTCCACTATTCCTCTGTAGGCTTTAATAGACAGCTAATTAGCTATTTGTTCTTTTTGAAAAGCATCCTTTAGAATCCTGGAATCTTGCTAAAAGTAGAAAACTGCTCCATCCAGAGTTACCATTTCTAAGCTAAGTGGTGATCTTATTGAAAGACATAAAGTAGCTACTACATGACTTCTGATTCTGGAAAGGAGTTGAGCATAGGTAACTTAAGAGTTTAAGGTTGGGTAGCAAGAGAAAGTGATAGGTTCTGACGTTATAGAGATAACATGTTTATTATCTAAGCTGCTTGCTTATATATTCTATGTTTGATATTTAATGAAACTAACCATAATAAAATTAATTCTTATAGCTATAATAAGCTTATCAATAACTATATAACTGATGTCATACCTAATTATTACTTATAGATTAAGCAGCATGTAAACAAGTAATTACTATCTAACTATGTCTGCCTAAATATCATAACTACCATCACTCTTACAAACTAAATAAGACAAACCTATATAGTCACTCCTATACAACCAATAATGCTTCATTATTATCACCATATATTGTCTATACAACCAACAACCAACTTATAGACCAACTATAGTTAGTATACATTTACTGCAAAACATTAATAACTCAAATACTATAACACAGTTAATATTTCCAGAAAAAACACAACGTCAAAAGTAGAGACATTTTTAAATCAACCATTATTTAGTTTATTACAAATAATTAACAAATCAGTCAACTCAACTCTCACTATTGCAGTTCCTCACAGAACTTCTCCTTCCTAAGAAGAACCAAATGTGATTGTAAGATCTACGTAATCTTCATCTGTTTCGCATACATCCATTACCTTCTAATTTAACTGTTTCTCGTTTTTAAGTGCCTTCAAAAGGATTGGCTTAGCTCCATAAAGAACATCTCTTTAAAATAGCTTGTAAGTCTATTCAGATGATCCAATAATTGCTTCAATGTAATATCTTTTCCTAAACTTACTTCCCACCGATCCCAAACTGTTACTACGACTTCTTCATTCAGCTTTATTTTTTCAGCTGCTCCTGGCTCACTACATTAAAAGCTAGGAACTGAAACATTCTTGAAAGAGTTTCTCAATTTTCCTACATCACAACCTTTTACAGTTTTGACTAACTCTGCAGTTTGTAAACCTGCAATAGCTGCTGTTGTAGTAGTCAATGCTGGAATAATTCTACCAGCTTTTAGTTTTGCTTATATCCATTCCATTGGCTACAAAGCATAATTCAAAGCTCTACAGTTTGCAACAGCGGGGATAAAGTCTATATGGAAATTTGAATCCTTTTCAAATTCTTCAGGTATCATTTATGAAGCTTATTGTTTAAGAAGAGTTTCAAGTTCATTCATAAGTTAGCAAGCCTCTTGCTCAGACATACTTTCCTATTACTTTTCTCCTTCATTTGGTATAAATTATGGTTATACATACTGTAGAACAGCTTATCCTATACTAAGCTTCTCTTAAGCATTTCTGATTTGTTCAGGCAATCCGTATACTTTAGCATATAGTGAAGCGTAAGATGAAGCTGTAGCAATATTCATTTTCAGGTGTAAAAGCAAGTTCCTTTGGAGGACGCTTTGGAAGAGACCAAAATGGAGCTCCTTCTTTAGTTTTAGCGTCTAAAGGATAGACAGTGATTAATTATCTGATGTTATTTACAAAGAGCTTCTAGTACTTTTTCCTTGCATACTGAATGCAACCATTAAAGTCTAGTGGGTGATTTTTAATTTTTTGATTGCTATTCTAAGATTTTGTAAGTCTTATTGACTTGGAATTTTCTCTTCTTCAACTTTGTTGAAAACTTTAGGATGAGTAGTGAACCATTTACCGAATAAATCACGAGCCCATTCTACACAGTGCAAAGTTTCTTCAGAGAACATTTTTAGAGTGCAAACAGGAATTTCATTTTCTTCTACAGGATCTTATTAAGAACCATAAGATTCTGTTTTATTTGGGATAATTACCTAGACATGTCCTTTTGGTCCTAAAGTTCCAGAATCAATCAAGGCTGTTTTAGCTGAAACTCATCTTGAGTCAATGTATCTTCTTGCCTAGACGTTATCTAGAGCATTTGTTACAACTGACAACTCTTGGAAGAACTTCTCTATGAATATTTCTTTAGTACCTTCATGGATTTATCAATTCTAGCTATATTATGATTTTTGAGACTTCCAGTCATAGCAATTGCTGCTGTAGAAGATTTTGACTTTCTCAGATGCTTTTCTTTGAACAGGAATTATCTATTTAGATTCGATACCTCAATAACATCAGGATCTGTTATTACTATTTAACCTTCAGTTCCTAATATTAAGCATTGCATAGTTCTTCAATAACTCGCAACCTATAGCACCACATCCTACCATCAACAGTTTCACTTTTCTAAGATTTTCACATGTAGTTTAGCCTAAGCAAACCTACAATCCATAGTCTCTATTGTTTTGGCACTTTTGTAAGTGAGTCCTTATTCCTTCTTTTTAACCTTCTTCAGGTAGAACCTCCACAAAATCTAAATAGAACAGTTGACATATTGGGATATGCTTCTAAGTGATAGACTTTACCATTTCCTAAGCAGCTATTCCATCAAGAGTTGTGCATAAAGGATTATAAGACCCATCTCTGCATGTAAAGGCGAATTATTTCCAAAACTTCTCATGCTGCTTCTCAACCTAAATTGACTATTGCTGAGCAACTTCTTTGCAAATCTCAACAAACTCATTTGCTTATTTTAAATTCCAAGGTTCAGACATCATCTTTTCTAAAGCCTAGAAAGCTACATGTGACATATCCCAATTTTGCATTTTTTAAAAGTCAGAAATGTATAGATTTCCATCATACATTTTTTGTGACATTGCCTCTTTAAATGGACTGAACTTTTTCTCTATTTTCTGTTTCACTTATTTCATTATTCCATTTCCTTAATACTCTCCTAACACTCGACTATCGAATTCGATTCTGAAGGTGTGAGTATTTATTACTTCTAGACATTTTTGCAATGAATAATTTAATTGTCCCATACCTTATAATTATGCTAGAAGGCACATATCTCCCTCCTATAGATTGTGCTTAGATCCTTTCAATAGAGTAATTAGTTGCTTTTCTTCTCTCGATATGGTTTCTATCAGAAATTGGTATAGTTCCTCTCCATCCTTATCCAGTACTTGAAACTTCTAACCAAAGTTAGTATATATTGTACCAAATACTCCATAACCATCTACAACAATCAAAGGTATGTTATTCTTATAACACAAGCCATCCAAATTTTAAACATTTTTACTATCTGTCAATGCACTAGAACTACTAAAATCCCATTTATTAAAGACCTTCTGTAGTAGCTTCTACTTTCACATAATAATTAAATTACTAAATCCTTTATAAACTTGCTTAAGCTCTGTTCTATCCTATTTAGTAAACTCTTAAGAAAAACTATGAACTAACATCTTTCATCCTTACTAAACACTTATAATTGGAGGCTAAGAAACTATTAGCAGCCTTCTTTTGTTAACTAATATACAATAATAAACATATAAGTAGCATTAAAATTAGAGAGTCAAATTCATATATGAACTTTAACTAATAGCTTAAGTTGATACTTAGAATAATCATTGTAGTAAAATTGAGAATCATCAGCAAAATAAAGTTTTCAATTATAGTAAAAGTAAGGATCAAATTTAAAATAGTAAGATTATTCAATCAGCATAGATAAACATTTACTATATAAATAGACTATAAAAATACTTAGCTTAGTTGCTACTATTAGATAGAATTAGCACCTAACTAAAGAAAAATCAACTCTCTTAAATGAAATCTTTAATAAGAAAATACTTCCTAATAAGTTAAAAGGTTAATTATTAATAAGCTTAAATATCCTTAATTTCAATTAATTAAATCAACTACCATAGAAGAGACCAATCTTAAGTATATCTTTACTTATAAGACAGAAAACAAAGTTACTTAAATTTACCACTTTTAGTTAATACACTATTAATATAACTAAGCATATATAATAAGGAATATCTTTAAGATACTAAAGATTTAGCTAATAAACTAATGTTTAGAATGTAAATATAAGTAAGATATTATTAGCTTTCATCTTAAGTTATACAATCATAAATAAATTTAAATCTATATACAAAATAAGAACCTATGATAAATATATTGCTTTATTAAAAGTCATTTTTCTAGGCAATTCAGTAACAATAATGATATTCATTTTATTTATAAAATTAGATACACTGTAGAAAACTAGTCACTACTGAGACACACACAGAGTTTAATATAAATTATTAACTAAAAGTAAAAATCTTAAAAGGCTTAAAGAGAGCAATAAAAATATTATCTAAGTGCTATCTAGCAAGCTTCTATAAAGTACAAAGGAAAATATCTTCTTACTAATTTTAACTTCTAAATCCATTCAACTTATTAGTATTTTGGCTTTTCTGAATCACTTTTTTCTCTTAATTTAGCTTAACTATCTCAGATTTTTCTTTTCAGTCATAAATTTTCTTAGTTTAGATTAAATTTGGCTATGTTTAGAGCTATAACTAAAGGTTATTTTATTTTCTCTTTCAATACTTCTTCTATTAAATGTTATTCTATCCACTATGTAAACTAACCATTCCTAAAAAGAGTCAGTCTAGATTTGAACTTTGAAAGATTAGCTAGTAAATCTTAAATATAAACAAACTGTTTAGCTTATGAGTTCTTGCAGCAGTAAAACTACTAAATGTCTAATCTAAGATTCCTTTCTACTATAGCAAAGTTAATCCTGTCTCTCTTTATATCCAAAGTATTTACTTGTTGCTTGATAAGTAAGTATATTTGAACTATTGTTTAACGCTTTGTAAAGCTACTAGAGATTTGTATCTATTGCTTGGTGCCTCTTTTGATATTGGTTTACTCCTTAACTAGGTTCGCAGCCTCTTAATAAAAGCACTAGTTATTGTTATTAAAGTTGTTGATATCCATGAACACTAAAGAGTGGTAATTTGAGTGTTAAAATAAATAGTTAGTTAGGTACTTATTTGATAATTCTGTTTTATATTGAAAGTCTTGATTAGTTACAGCTATTTAGCTGTATAGGATAGAGGATATTATTAGCAAAATTTATAATAGATACTTGATGGCTGATTAGATGCTTAGTAGATTAAGATATGGAAAGGTGATTTAAATACTTGTCATAGTGTCTTTAAATAGATTTTTCCTGTAAGATACTAATTAAGATATTAATGGATATTTTAGTTTTTATTACCTTTGTTCTAAGAAACTATCTCTATAATAGTGCAGATACTAGGTAAGGGTTAAAAAACTATCATTTCTAAACACTAAGAATTTTTGCTTATATAGTAAATAAAATTATTCATAAGAGGAAAGATTAAGAAAACTTAAAGAAACAAGCAATCAAATAATCTAATAAACTAATTAAGCACATTTTATACCCAATTACTAGCTATTAATAAATAAGCAACACATACATCAATTTTAACTCTAGTAGTCAATAAAAAGCAATCATAAGATACTAAGACTGCCAAATATCCTTAATCAAATTAAACCTATATTAAATTAATCAAGCTTTAGTAGACTTTAGATAATCATAGATAGGCAAATTAGTAAATCATAAGTTATTAAGTAGGATTACAAGTAAATAGACTTAATCATTATGTAATTAACTTAATCCATTCAATCACTACTAAATATACTATTTAACTAAAATTAGATCTAGGTCTAGAACCTAAGTAACTAAGAACCAACCCTTTTATATCAAGCTATAAGTGAGCATCTTATACATCTAATAACCTATTTCTCACCGTTTAATCTAGTCTCAGTCTTCCAATACACTAAAGAAGAAAGAACTTCAATAATTCATAAATAAAGCCTGAACAGATTCCCATACTTCTTAACGTCTTGAACCATTAAAATACGTTAATTGTCTTCAGCACAGATTAAGTGATATCAATAGCTTTATAGTAGAGAGGAAAGTAATTATAGGTAGAAAGCATAAAGGATATATAGAGTCTTAAATAATAACTTAAGGATAAATTAATTAATTAAAAACAATCTAAGAGAATATTCAAACTAAGCCTTAAATTTAGATTCTTAAGATTAAATTACCTATCTATACTTAAATAGCGTAAATCTGAAGATCTATTTCTCATTTAAATTCAAGAAATTTAAAAAATGTAAGGAAATATTCTATAAAAACCTTTTAGAACTTAAGCTTCTAAGAAAAGCTTATAAATTTAGCATTTCCAGGATTAAATCCAAACTATTATAACTCGAAATAGGGTAGTTAAGAAAGGAGTATAATAAAGCTTTAAAAAGTCATAAGATTATAAAGATAACAACTGTCTACTCAATTTTTGAAAAGTACAAGCCCATCTCTTTGTTTAATTGACCTTGAAGAAATAAAGATTGTAGCAAGTAATTTTATGTAAATGAGTCTAAGAAAAACAAGAAACTAATAAATGTAGTTTGAAAAATTACCTGAAAGCAGTTTAAAGTTGATTAGGAAAAGAAAGCAAAAATGATCAGAACTAAGAATCTCAGTAGTAAGCCAATAAAATAAGAGTAATTAATTATTAGATAATAAATAACTATGTCTGATTATGATTACCTTAATGCATTAAAATACGAAGAGTTAAGCTGTAAAATCTGGAGTCAATTATAGTTTAGTAAGAAAATCAGCCTTCTTAATTTAACCAAAGATTAAACTTGCTTGATTTTTCTGCTCTCGTTAATATTAAGTTCTACGGATAAGCTATTAAAATCATAATAAAGAAATGCTGAATCAAGAAATTCTAAGAAAGTCATAATATTGAATAGGATAAAAGAGAGAATTAGAAAGAGAATGAAACAGCAAAATGGATCGCAAGCTGAATTCAAAAGCTTAGAGCAAGTAAATGAATTATTAGCTTAAATCTTAGTAGAAGACGAAACTCTAACAAAGCAACGCAAGCACTATCGCGTTCTTTTATGAGATAGCTTTCAGAAAGAAAAACCTTCATTCATTATTTTCTCTTAATCTTTCTAAATTAAAGCTATTTCTTAGTTTAATTTATTGCTCTTATCTTAAGTAGAAGAACTCTCTTACTTTTTCTTCTCTTCTAAACATTTCTTAATTTTCTAAAGCTCCGAATCTTATCAAGTTTAAAAATAAGCAAAATAGTTTTTTTAATTTTTCTTCTAAGCTTTTATTCTAGAGAAATAGACACTAATAATTATAAGTAGCTTTTAACCAGATGAGGATTATAAATTTATTTTCTAAAAAGTGATTTATAATTTTATGGTTATTAAACTTTAGATAGCATCTATCTTTTTTTTAAAAATAGTTTTAATAATGATTCACATTGAAATTCTATCTCTTCAAAAAATCATTAAAACAGAGCAATAAGAAAGATAAACTCCCTTTTAGAGAAAAATACATATCAGTTTCTTTAAAAAATTAAGCAAAGTAAAGAAAAAAGTTAAAAATAGAATAAAAAAAGTGAACCATTTCTAAAAAATTAAAGCTTTTTAATTAAATATATCATACAAGCTAGAAAGCAGCTATTTAAAACAAATAAAGATAACTAAATTGGCATTAGAGAGGAATATTACTGATAGCTTTATATAATTCTAAAAGATATTAACTTTGATGACAGTTTTTGGAATAAATTATTTTAGATTTTTCTAAAAAAGCTTTAACTTATAATTGTCAATTTTTTGCAGTTTAGATCTTCAACTATGAAATTAATTTTTTTATCTCCTACATTGATCTTCGTTTTTTAAGACGTGTAGTTCTTTCTATTTATTTTTGAAATTTTAAAGTAAAGCTTTTGTCTTAAGTAAAGGTGAAAAATTTTCATTGAGTTCAAGTTAGTATCTTTGAAATTATCTAAAATGAAGTTATCTAACACTTTTCTTTTGATAAAAAGACATTCTCAGTTAGAACTCTATATTGACATTTAACAGAGTCATTGCTTTAAATCTGCCTGGTTTATATATTCTTAATCAATTATTTAATCTTTAATATGGTATACTAAAGAAATAGTAAGTCTAACATATTTAAGCAGCTGAATACTTCTAAGTATAAAATATATATTTCTATTTTATTCAACGGAACTGCCATTCGGAATAGAAAGCAGATTCCGCAACCAGTTATACCGGTTTAAACAAGGAAAGAAGCCAAATAGAGGTGGTGGTATTTCAAGATCGGCTAAGCCTCCCACCTATGCTACACCCTCAGGCTTGTAGTTATATTAAGTAAGATTTGTTAATAAACTAAGAATATTTTATTTTATTAAGGTTTTACTAAATTATCATTATACTTAAGTATATCATATCTATTATTACTAAAACACTTCTATTATTATCACTTACTTATCTAATTTTACTTATACCACTTTTAATCTTTTCTATACTATATTGTTTTATATCTTTCAACTTTAATAAATTTTCATAAACTTAATTTACATAAAACATTGTGACATCTCCATATATCCAGTTAAAATTTATTTATTTTCTAGAAACAAAATTAGAAGATAAACTTGCGCTGGATAATTTTGATCAGACTATTTATTAGAAAAGGATTATAAAACAAAACTATTATGTTTGAATTAGCTTCATAACACTATCTAGTGTATCTTGCATGCATATGTTGAACATCATTTAACATTCACATGCTAAATAAAATAAAAAAAGAACAAGAGATTTAAGATATTAATATTACATCCAAAAATAATTAAAGATGTCTATAATCATACAATGCTCCTAGTATATGAATTATAGAAGCTGAAATTGCATTTATTTAATTATGTTAAGATTCTAAAATTTTCTCTTTCTGAGTACAATCGTGTTCCCAACTTTCCTAGTTTAAACCCAGTTAAAATCTAGACTTATGTTGTGTCTATGTCTATTGATTAATTTCTTCTTCCATTGTTTTCCATCATTCATTTGGTGAAAAGTAGTGAGGTCTTTTCAAATCTTTTTCTGAACATATTGTTTTACTTACAGTTTCTCCAGAGATTCACGTGTTACTAAAGAAGTAACATTTATATTTGAAAGCTTTTACTCTTGTTTAAGTTCTTTCTATTTCTGTTGGGTTTCTTAGTCGATCATTTAGAGTTGTACTATTCCTCTTGAAATAAAACTGTTTCTTATATTTTCATTCTTATTTCTTGGTCTAGGTTTCTTTTTTTGTTTATATAATCTTTCTCGTTTTGTTAATGAATTTCCCACAAATCTTGATCTTGATTTTCTATCTTAGCTTCATACTACTCTTTAAAGTTAGGTTGTATGCAAATTTAAATCCTTGACGTGAAAATCGAAATCTCTTGTTATGCTTTAGATATAAAACAATATAGTATAGAAAAGATTAAAAGTGCTATAAGTAAAATTAGATAATTAAGTGATAAATAAATAAATTTGATTATAGAGCGCGTAGCACTCTCGTTGGTACGCAGCTCTTTAAAAAAATGTTTCATACTGACAAGAATGTTTCTTACTGATAAAATTATCAGATACTGATAAACCTTGTTCAATACTGGTATAATTATTCAGTACTGATAAAAATGTTCAATACTGATATAATTTTAGAATACTCGTAATCTTTAATACTTCCTGGAGGTCCAAGGACATGGCAGGATTGTGTCTCATTTTATCACCAAAGCAGAGGACGACATGTGTCAACTATGGGTACTTAAATTCCCCACCTCTGATGAAGCTCGCAATATTATTTCTTTTTCGTTCCAGAATTAAGTCCAAATTAAGCCAGTGCCGAAGGTCTAAGAACCTTATGTCTCGAGGCCAAACCAAAGCAGAGGAAGACATAAATTCGATTATGGGTACTTAACTTCCCCAACCTCTGATGAAGATGACCTTGTTGTTCACCTTCGAACAACTATGGCGGTTTTAAAAAAAAAATATATATAATAATAGAAGTGTTTTAGTAATAATAGATATGATATACTTAAGTATAATGATAATTTAGTAAAACTTTAATTTATAATTTATAATTTGATTTAAATGTTTCGCAGCAGTCTACATCACCGCCGCGTAAAATAAGTTTGTAAAAAATTTTCTTGATTTATGTCTTGTTTTCTCTTCCTTGGTCCTATTTACATTTCTTATTTTCCCTTCTTCCGTATTATTAAGGTTCTTATTTCACCACTTCTTTGATTCCATCTTTTTTTATATATATTCCCCTCTGCGCTACAATAGAGCATTTCTCTTTCTTTCTTTTCTCTTATCCAATATTCTCTTTTGTATTCCTGGAATTTCCTACATTTCCTATATAGGCGTCTATAGCTACCACAGAAATAGCATTTCTTCTTAATTCTTTTCTCTCTTGTCATTTTGATTACTTGCTTTCTTCAATGTCCATTTTCTCTATCTTAGGAATTTCTTGCACTTGGCTCTGGCTCTAGATTATTTGCTTGTTCTGATCTTGAATCGTCTTTATTGAGTCATTCATATGTTTCATTTGTTCCTGTTGGTGTTTCCAGATGTTGTCGAGCTCCCTTTCCCAGTTTGCCATTCGGAGCTCTCTTGTATCCTGTTGCTCAATCAGGTCCATTAGTTTCGTATTTTCCCTTTTAAGCTTCTTTACCTCTTGCTAGAGGCTTAGCACTACTTTAATGAGCTGCTCCACTCTCATTTGTCCGGAAGGATAGACTTCCGATGTCTCCTAATGTAGAGCAGACTTAGGTTGTTTCCTTGGCTTCTCCTAAGATGCCGGGGTAAGTTCGTGGCTTTTCCTAGTCTGTTAGTACTCTTCCCTGGTTTGTGTTCCTGATAGATGAGATTCTTGTTACTTGGCAGGGATCTGGGCTATTTCGGTTTCTGGTTTCCTCTCCTATTTCTTGGAGGTGGTGTAGAAACCTTTCTTTAAGCCTTCCATTTTCAAATTTTTTTTTTAGTAAAACCTTAATAAAATAAAATATTCTTAGTTTATTAACAAATCTAATATAACTACAAGCCTGAGGGTGTAGCATAGGTGGGAGGCTTAGCCGATCTTGAAATACCACCACCTCTATTTGGCTTCTTTCCTTGTTTAAACCGGTATAACTGGTTGCGGAAGCTGGCTTGTATTCCGAATGGCAGTTCCGTTGAATAAAATAGAAATATATATTTTGAGAGATAAATAGGTAGTGGCTTTAGTTATCTAAAGAGTGTTTAAAATAGTTATAGTTTAGTGGGAAGCTTAGATATAGAACTAGGGTTTTAATAATATTGAATTTTTGAATTGATTAATATAACTTTAGAAATAAAGGCTAAAAGTAAAGTATTTAAAATTAGTAAAATAAAGTAATGATAGATCATTTTATTTATAGTCCTCTTTTAAGTATAAAGTTATATAAGAATAAAATAAAAAAAGTTTGCAAAAACTAGCTAAATTTATTTTATTGTGCTAAGTTTATAAAGAGTGTTATTAGTATAAAATAAGTAACTATATAATATTAAGTTAGCTATATTTTAAACTTCTAAAAGAGTCACTAAAATAGGCTAAAATAAATCTATTAAAGTATAGCTAAATTCCTTACATTTATATATAATCTAAACTCCAAGCCTTTAAAATATTAGCTAAATTACTTATATATTTATACCTTCTTAAGTATAAAAAAGGAATAAAAAGAGAATTGTTTAATAGTAGTTATCTTAAATATTTAATCTATCTTTTTAAACTATTCTGCTATATCGCTTTAATTACTTCTAAGTACATTAAAACTAACTAACTTAGTATAATACTAAATAAGCTTTTAACTTATAAAATGCTTTTATTTATAAAATGCTACTTAACAAGAATTACTTTAACTTTTATATAAATCCATTAAAGCTAAACTTATATAACTAAACTTATTGCTTTAACAAATATTTTAAAACCTAAACAGCTAATTAAGCAGGAATCCTATTCTCTAAAATACCTCTTCTAGTTTTCAAATACCAGACCTTAGCTAATTTTAGTACCTAGTAAATAAATACACTTTTAAAAATGAAGGATTGCTAATTTTCAAACGGGTCTCTTAGACATATAAATTAGAATAAAATATAGCATTTAACTTAAAAAAACCATAAGAGAAACAAAAAAGTAATAGACTTTCATAGTATGAATAAAATTTAGATTCCATTTAAGAAAGTTTATCTAAAGAATAAAAAGATAGCTTATTTACACAGTTTTAAAACTCTTCACGATGAATTGAATAACTAAATTCATCTTAATTATTAATCTCAGGAAAAGGAATCTTTTTACTTAAAAGAATGATCATCATATTAAAAGATGATCAGTTTGAAAGAGCATATCATAGAACTGTTTTTGATTAGAAGAAACGTATATTTATTATATGTGGATAAAGAAATAAAAATAATGAAACTTTATATTTAAAAAATAACTTCTAGAGAAAATCTAACATCCAAGAGTTTTAAACTGAGTTATGTACTTTCGGTTTGTGTTATAACGATAACTAACTAATAATTCTAGGTGGATATGACTCTGTAACTTCAGAAAAAATTTGAGTAAATAACTTAATCCATAACGAGGGAGTTTTATAAACTTGTAAACTACCATAAAAAAGTTCAAGTAGTGCTACTTATGTTTAAGATTTAAAAGCGTGCTTAGTTTGAAACTTTGGAGGTAGTTTAGGTGCGAGTTATATGTTTGATTTTAAAGAAATATCGAGGCATGGAGAAAGAGTGATTGAGACGAGCTATATTAACATAAAGCCAAATTCATTAGGCATATTAATTTGATTTTTTAATTCTAGTAAGAAAATGAATATTTACAATATCAAGAATGGAAAATGGAATTTAGTAGAAAATAAGCAATTATTTGAACCATAAATATTTAAATTTAAATTTCACTTATTAAAATATTTTTGATTAAGACATTGGAATCATCTAGCTGAATTGTATAAATCCATAAAGAATAACATTAAACTCTTTACCTTATTTTCATTTTTAAAACTTGTAAAATTAAAAGTAAGAAATATAATTTGTCTTTTTAAGATGTAAAATTTCACTAACAGAAATTTCTTAAGTAAAAAATGCTTTATATTAATATAAAAACTTGGATAAGAACAAAAGTTTTATATACTTAAATTAAGAAAATAGTTCTTTAATCTTTAGACTTGCCTTCAAAAATCATTTTAACTTTCTTTCTGATTTTACTATTTTTCTAAATTAATTAATTTTTATAAAACACACCAGAATTTAAAAAAAAAGTTAGATTCTGTGTTTATACTACGAACACAACAATCAAGTTATTCAATTTCACTGATATAACATTTTTACATAAGAAAATCTCTTACGTACAACATATCATCATATAACAAACGAAAAATATAAAATGCTAATTTTAATAATTTAAAAACTTATCTTTGAAAAGAAAAAAATAATAAAGATAAACATAAATTCAATAAGAAAATGTAATCAATAAGCATTTAATAATCAAATGAAAATCTTATTGTTTGGAATATTTTTAGCATAATATTTTTTATATAATTTCTTGAGCTTTATTTTTAGATATAATTTGTAACTTATAGAATTTTAAAACTTTTTGCATATTTTATCTATAAACAATTAATTACCATTTCTTTCATAGTCTCTACCAACTTTTAATTGCTATAAATATTATTTTTCTGTTAACATTGCAAATATCTACACTTTTTTAAATTTCCTTAATTTGAATAAAATTCCTATAGGTATTGCTATTATCTTTTTCATACATTTTAGCATTTTTATTGATATTTTCTACTTAAATAAAACTAATTATTTGGTAATTTTCAATTTAAAATTGTTAAAATTTTAGTATTTTTTATACTAATATTAATAAATCTAAATTAAGGAGCTTGCTTACAAAATCTTTATATTTCTTTAAAAATTTAATATTTATTGCTCTTATTATTCGTATAATCTAAAGCTAAAAGGATTCTTATTATCAGAATGTACTTTTTAATTAATTAAAATTTAATATGTTTTTATCATATTTACTATAGGTAATAAAAAATATCTTGCAACTTGAATATACTTCTTAATTAAGTGCCATTTAAATATCATCAATTTTGCATTTTTTATATTTCATGTTTTAAGAACAAAATTCACAAAATTATAAGAATGAACCATTTAAAATTTTTTTATTTAAATTTATTTTTAGTTCTATAAATTAAAAATTTTAAAATCAATTATACCATATTTTTAGATATTACCTTTCTTTTTATAAGTTAGAAAATGGTGCAATAAAATTATAAGTGATGTAAAGAATACTAAATAAATTTAAATTATTATTCCAATAGTAAAAATACTTATGACTCATAATCATATTTTAGTATATAAAAGATATGCTATTTTAAATATTTTTTATAATTAGTTCTATATCCACGAATGAAAAGAACCTTTTGACCATTTTAAATTTATATATAAAGTAAATTTGAAACTAATTTAATTGTATTTCTATAGCATATTATAATGAATAAAATCAAAGACTCATATTCTTCTAGCAATTATCTATCTATTTTAATTGAACTCAATTTCCATCACATTTTGCACGATTTGATCTAAAAGACAAAGTAATAAACTATTTTCTATAGTTGTGAGTAGATTCTGCTTTTATCTCTGTTTTGATCATAAACATAGAATAAATTAATCACTTTTAAGAGTATAATTCTTTAATATCATTTTACAGATAAAAATTAGGTTATGACATACTCAAAAATTTTTATTAAATTATGATTCTTTTCAATTCTACTACATTTTGTGTTAACATAATGTGGTTTGTAAAAAGAGGTTGAACATATTCATTCTTGATATAAAATCTGATGTATATCTATTGTAATTTTATCTTTAATCATATAATTAAATTAATTAAATAGTCTATCTAGCTTAATTTTATGTTCAATATTTGAAATTGACTGAGTCATATCTTCTTTCTTTTCTATTTTACTTAAATTAGTTTAATTTATCGATTATTTATCATTATTCCTTTTCTTTTGCCTAAAATTTTTATTACTTAGTCTTCACATAAATGATAGTAACCCTTTTAGTTAGTCAATACTTTATTAGTAATTTGTATTAAGAATAATTAAAAATGACATATCTATTAAATAGAAAAATCTAATTCTGTTAATACTTAAGATAACTAAAAAATAAAGTTAATTTTAAAATCCTTCAATTATTCCACTACAATTCTTTAATTTAATTAAGCATTTATTTTCCATAAGAAAACAAAAAGATAATAGAGCGTTCTAGAAAATATCTTATTTAAGACTATTAAAATCTGATTTTTTATTTTTACTACTATTTGATTATTTTAACATATCTAAATTAATTACTTATAATTTTTTTAAGCATAATAATAATTAAATTTTACTATCAGAACTTGATTTTATCTACAAATTTATATTTTTTAGAATCAAAAATTCTAATCTATTATAGGAAATTTTCATAATTACAATCAAAATAAACTTTTTTGATCACTATTTAGTTTTAAGATATGATAAGTATTAGATTGCTCTTTTTAATAGATTATTATTTTTTAATCCTTAACCTCTAATTATAACTAATTTATTAGTTTAAACAATTTATTACTTAAACTTATTTTTAACCTACTGTTTACTGTTATTATATTCTATATTGTACTATATTTGTATTATAATTTATATTTAATAGCTTAATTTGCTAATATTTATTGCCAATATAATCTTATATTAACTTTAATAATCAAATATAATCCTTTTTTTAAATCTTAATTATTTATTAAATAATGCGTGATAGTCTTCTCCGACCTTTTTTGTAAGTGAATTGTTACCATTTATAATTTTCTTTGCTATGTTAAAATAGTTTTTATCTGTAGACACATTTTCATTAATCCATAATTTGTTTACTACTCTTTATTTTTATCTATAAAAAATGCTTAAATTTTATAAAAAAACATTAAAGAAAGAAAAATAATGTTTATATTCCATTCTAAAACTATACTTGCAAATTAGATATGCTTAGAAGAGAGAAATAAAGAAATAAGATATTTATTAATAGCAATTATATAAATAATTAATTAAAATAAATAAAAAAATTAAACTTAAACACTATTATAAGCATAAGAATGGGGACTAGGGGAATATTAAAAAAGTTAAATATATTATGTAATTGAAAAGTAAATAATAATTAAATATAAGCTTATATTATTTATAAACTAAATATACTAAATTATAAAAATAAAAATTAATTTATATTTAAGTAATAGTTTTAAAATTTAATAAAAAAGTTAAAATCAAAAATAAAGTTTTTACCATCAAACAATTTTAAATAAGATGAAAATAATAGTATTAAAATTACTAATCATTACGTATAAAGATACTTTAAAATTTTAAGATCAAGGTTTAATTTAGATTACTAAAAAGATATATAAAACTTAATGAAAAAATAAATAGAAAGTAAAGCTAAATAGAAGTTAAAAATTTTATTTAAAACTATATCAATTTATTCTAATAGTAATTTACTATAGTATTAAAATAATAATTTAAATAAAGCCTAATTTACCTAATTTACTACACGTTATTATTCGTTGGCAAATCATTTTGTTATTATTTCCAAAAATAAAAGAAATTTTCATAATTAACAGACTTTAGTTTCAACTTTTTATTTATTAAAGCATATTTACTTAAATTAAAATAATTTATCTTATACTATTTTTACTTTTATATAATTTTTCTCAAATCTGCTTGCTTAATTTTGAATTGAAAGATAAAAGAAATAAATTTCTTTATAAATGGGCATTTTGATAAACGGAAACTTGATACTATCTTCATTTTAATGACAGTAATAAATTTTAGTTTTATTATTTTTCTAATAAATAATTTTAAGAATCCTCATTTATGGCTAAAAATCACCTGAAAACCTTATTTTTGATGTATATTTTTTTAGAAAAATATAATTTAAATTTAGAAAAATAGCAAAAATAGTTTTGCTATTTTTAAGTTTAATAAGAATAGATTATTTAATAATTATTATTTTAAGTACCTATATATGATGTCTTAGATTAGAGGATTTTTACAAGACACTATTAGAAAATATAAATATTCACATAATCAACAATAGGATCCCTTTTTAAGAATAACTAATTAGAAGGATATTTTATAGAGATTAAATAACAAGACTATCTGAATATTAGTAAATAGGTAAATAAAATAAGGAATATAATAGTATTATAAATACTTTTATGAAATAGGTTAAAAGTAAGATTAATCTTAAATTTTATGAAGTAATTACTTAAAAAGGATAACACTTCAAAGTTATTTATAAAACTATAAGAATAGTAATATTAATTCCCGTAAATTACCTATCCTAAATTAAATAAAAAGCATCGAAAAGAAATAATTAATTTATACAAACTCAGAATTAAATATAGTTTTAGCTAAGATCTTTAAGATAAAAATTATTTAATCGAGAATTTTCATTTTGTCTGTGAAAAATTTGATTAATTTGAATATATTCTGGATTTCGATTTTTATATAGATTGCGAGAATGGATAATAGCTTACATTAGATAATGCGATATTAAAAGATTAATAATTTATATACAAAATTTTATCAATTAATTTGAAAACAAGTTAGAATAAATTAATCTGTAAATAAAAATTTTGCATAAGATGCTACTAAAAGGAGATTATATTTATTAGAATTATAAAGAACGAATGATAAGAAAGCTTTGAGACCAATGGTAAAAAAGTGAAAGAACAAGAAAAAGATAAACAAAATGATGAAAATGAAGAAGGAAAAGGATAAAAAGAAGAGCAAGATGAGCATTTGGAAAATTAGAAGGAACAAATTGATGACGAAGATGATCTAGCTAAAAAGATGATGAAAACGAAAGTGTTTGAGTTGAAAAACTTTTAAATAACATTATAATATCTTTAGTTAAAGGAAGGAACTCAAGCAATGAGATATTACAAGACTTTCAGTTAAATTAGATGAATTTAGATTTATCTAAATAATTTAAACGAGAGATTACTTCTTCTAAAATCTCAATCTTTAAGAATATAATTTAAATATCTCAAAACTTTATTGTCTCCCATAATTTTCAAAACTTGTAACTCAAGATACTCAAGAATTTTAGGTTATGACATGTAAGCCACAAATATAAGTCGGTCTTCCATAAAGATAAGAATAATTTATAAAATGTCGATCTTTCATTACAATTACATTTATGTATAATAATAAATAATTAAAATTTTGAGAGTAACAATAAATAAAAAATAGTTTTAGAAATATGATACATTAAATATTTCTATCTATTTACTAATCATTTTTTCATATAAACTTCCTATTTTTCTTTTAATTTATTTACTATCAAATAATTATTATATTCATAACTATTTAATAATACATAACAAGTTTACTTTTAATTAATTTTTCCAAATAAAATAAAAAAGTTATTTTAGTAACTAAATATAATTAGTTGAAAAGTTTAAAGAATAAAGCTATTTTACCAAAATTAAATCCGTTAAAATTATACGTAAAAATCTATAAAATGATGATTAGTAAAAAAGAATAATAGAATAAAGAAAACTTTTTTAAATAAATGCATATGAACATTATTAACTAAATTAAGCTAATAACTTATTTTCCTATTTTACTTTCTAAATAAAAAAATTAGTATTCTTAAAATAATTAAAAATAAGCCTATATTTTATAAATATGATTAAATTATAAATCATTTAATTATTAAAATGCTTAATTAGTTACGGAGTGAAAAATTAAGTAGAATATTTAGATTAAGTTATTAAGAAATTTATTAATTTATCATAAGTAATATTAAAGTATGCTGTATAAAATAACTCATAATTTACTCTTTTAAAAAATTTTAAAGGTAAAAATATATTAAAAATATTTTAGTAAGTTGAGTTAAAAAATATAAGGCTAAATATTTATTTACATTTAAACTTATAGAATATTTAATGAATCTAAATATATAGATAAATTAATATAAAAATATAAATATTCTCCTGTTTTTATGAAAAAGAAGCTCTTAAAGTTAAATTATTTTGAAGCTTTTATTTTTTTGTAAAAAAATATAGGAAATTTAATTGTTTTTTTAGAATAAAATACTACTCTGCTTAGAAAAAAAAATTAAAATAAGTAAAGGATAACTTGAAAATCTGTATAAAAATGATAGAATCAATATTTAATAATAGAATCAATTTTTATAACTAAATGCATAAAATTTAGTTTTGCTTGCTTTTCTTCTTCCGCTGTATTCGCCATTAGTCATATTTACTGTTATTTAAGATTTGAGGCCAATCTTCATCCTATAGACTGCTTCATCTTCTTTACATAAAATCTGATACTTTTTTTACCTTAGTAATTGCTCGTATTACCTCTTTCATAATTACTCTCTGCTCTTCAAAAAGCATCGAAATTCCTCAATAGATACAGTTTATTTAAGCAGTATTAGCATAGTTTCCTTACTTTAGATGTTTTCCATGCTTTCTTCATTTCCTGTGGAGTCGTTTCTATTTCCATGTTGTCATAAACTATCATTTTATCAGATTAATTATGCTACTTTAGGAGTTCTTCTTACTCTAGATGATGTTTTTAATATATTAATTTTTCTCTTGGATCTTCTAAACTTGGAAATTCGTCTGGCTGAATTATTCCTTTTAGTGATTCCAAAAGTGTCTAATTTTGTCTCTCGGTTTGCCAACTTAATTACTTAATTAACATTTTTTAAATTTTATAATATAGAATAGATTATAATCTAAATATAAAATAAATCTTAAGTTTAAGATTTATTCCAAATAGTATAAAAATAATATTTTTATGCTTTAATAACTTTTTATAATTTTTCTTTTTTTAATTAAGAATCTAATTATAGAATATATCTTGTAAAGTCAAAAATTTCACATTAAACTTTAGACATGAAACTATCTTAAATATTATTTTTAAGTTTCTTTGGATTAAAATGTTATTTTAGATTAATTTGAGTATCAAAGATTCTTGACTAAAAATTTCCTTTTAGTTCATTAAGTTTCTTAGCAATCTAAATTAAAAAATTTCAAGTTAGAGTATAAATAATTAGATACTCTCTTATAATTTCTTAACATATTTTATTTAGTTTTTCCTTAAATTAATACATAAAAAAGAATATAATTAATAAAAGTTTCTTTCATTTTTAGATCAAAAATATTGTCTATATATTTTCTTTAAGAATAATATAAATTTAGAGTGATACTAATTTAATTACATACTGTATATTGCAAATTTTTACTGCTACTTAATAAATAATTCAATTTAAAAAATAAAGAATATATTGAGATATTCTAATAGTTATTTATATTTCTTTTGATATCTTCACATGAACCAATAAAAAATTTTATCTATATTTAATAAAAAAAATAAAGAATTATAATTTTTTTTGCATTCTGGAAGATGTATCTTGTGTTTTTCTTTCTAATCATAACTATTACTTAGTATATGCTTTACATTTTATTGGATTATAGTTTTGTATCCTTAAAAATTTATTTAACACATTAAGCATACAATACTATATTGTTATATTTTATTAAATTAAACTATTTAAAATAACTTTTTAAACTTAACTCTAATAAATAACTATTCATTTTTATAAATCATGATATTATTACTAAAATACATTTATTTCTTAAATAGTCCTTATAAGTTTATTTCATTAGTCTTACTTCTATTTATAGAGATATTTTTATCATAATAATTACTTTTAAAATTTTTATATTACTACATTCACTTTTATTTTATAGCTTATTATGATTATTATTTATTACTTTTAATCTTAAAAAATGAAATTGCTATCATTTCATTTAAAAACACAAGTTATTGTCTATATTAATAGATAAATTAAACTAACTTTTATATAAAAAATCAAGATTTAAAGTGAAAGAATTTTTTCCTTTATTATTTATATCTTTAAATAATTAGATAAAATTTGACTTTTTCACAATTGTTCTGATACTTTCCGAAATTTATAACTCAAGACATTAAAAAATTTCCGTTGTATAATGATTACTATAAATAGAATTTTTTGCTTGCAAAAAATAAAAATAGTTTATAATACTTCATCTATACCTTTGTAATTAAATTTATCTTATACTTTAATAATAAATAATTAAAAGTAAAAATTTGAGAGCAGCAATAAAGAGAAATAAATAGGGAATAGTTTTAATAATATAATATTTTAAATGTTATTATTTCTATCTATATACTAATCATGCTTTTTTATATCAATTCCCTATTTTACTTTTATTTCTTTTACTATCAGATATTTCTGTGATGCATGTCTATATGATTAAAACATGACTTAATTATTTAATTTCATTTCAGTTTCTTAATACATATTTAAATTTAAGTTTTTTTTGTATTTATTATATTTCTTGTATTTATAAAATTTTCTCGCATATTCTATTTGTTATAGTTAAATCTATTATAGAAGTAAGTTTATCTTGTACTTTTCCTTTATTTATTTATTTATCTTTTTAAAGATTATATATTTTATCATCATATTTTTACAAATTTTGTAATTATGTTCTAATTTTTTAAATAAAACACATTTTTTTCAAAATAAAGGCAAAATTTTTACCTTTTGATCTAAGTAAATATATTTTGGTATCTTATTAGCATAAATTTTATTTAATTAGCATAAGCAATGCTTTCAAATGCTTTTAATCTTATCATACTTTGCTCTTCCACTGCTTTTTAATCTGAATTTTATTAATTGAAGATAAAAATATATATATGAATCATTAAAATATCTTAAAAACTGAAGATGTTTAGAAATATAATCATAATTTATAATTTTTAGGTCGACTTCTTACTAGAAAATTTTCTATTTAATAGTGAATTTCATGATCAAAAACTAGTTAATTCTTCTAAAGGAACCAAGACTATTATTGTATATAAACTTTTTCATTTTAATCTCGTCTAAAATGAAAAAAAAGATCATTTTTAAATTAAGTTTTATTCCACAAATGAGATTATTCATTTTTTAAGAATCATTAGGCTGTAAATATTTATATGAAGCATCTTCATAGTATCATTTACGTAATCCCAAGGATTAATGACTTAATTAAGATTAAGATTAAAATACTTTCTTTTGTAGATTATTGCTTTATTTTCAGTGTTTTCCTGCTAAATTTAAATAAGGTTTTTTTAAGAGCGATAATTTATCTTTGCCCTTAATCGAAACCTATTTTCCGCTCAAAACAAGCTAATGGCTGGCCAAAGGTAAAATATCTCTTGAAAAATTAAAATCTTTAAGTAACTTTTGGCTTTTAATGTATTTTTCCAAATTAATTAGAAATAAATTAAGATTAATAACTAATTAGTATTAGTTGAAAGCTTATTTAATAAATTTGAATTTTATACTACTAAATTAATACTTGGATAAATCTCATTGGTTAGACAAAAAAATACTCAATTCATTACAAATATTCAGTTTTACATCATAATATCAAACTAGTCTCAAAGATTTTAAAATTGATAACTAGCAAAAAAGAGTTATAGGACAATTATTATTTTATTTAATAAATCTCATTATGTTGAATGGATGAGGTTACGTTCTTACAGAATTTGTAATCTTTTATGCCAAAAATTTGTCATACTTTTTAGTATAAAATTAAAGAACGAAATTTATCTTCACTTTTTTTAAATTTTTTCACTGATTTTCTTAAATAGAGAGATGATGAAATAATTGTTTAATTTTTATAATTCTTTAAAGATTCAAAATATTTTTGAAAAAATATAAAATACCTTAATATCTCTTTTCTCCAGTATATAATGAACTCACGAATTATAACATCTTGTCTTATAATTCCTAAATAAAACTTATTATTTTTTTTAATTTTTAAATTTAAAGAGTTCTATTACTATTTTATTAAATTTTGTTTACTATTTAAAAAATTAAAAATAATTAAGATATTAGAAAAATTAAAAATTTTAATGAAAGCTAATTAATAATAAAATATTATAATTAATAATATTTATATATTTAACTTTAATTATTATTTTTAATATTTAATTATAATATTACATTTTTTATTTAAAAGTATTTTAAAACAGAAGAAAAAATTATCTAATTCTTATAATATAAATAAAAATGAATGTCAAAATTATTTTATTTAATATTGATATTATAGTGTAATTACATAATTAGAATTTATCTTTTAAATATTTTTTAAATTATTTTCATTTAAATTTAAGTTTCGTCTAATTATATGGAATGTGCATTTCATAATTTTATAAATGGATTCATAAAATTGTTGAAATTAAATTTTATATGCTTTAGTTAAAAAACTTGATTCTATTATTAAATATTTATTTCTATCATTTCTATACAAGATTTTAAGTTATCCTTTTATTGTATTAATGTTTTTCTTATTAATCAAAGACATTTAATTTTTCTAAAAAAACAAATAAATTTCCTATATTTAATTATAAAATGTTAAAATTTCGTATAATTAAAATTAAAGAGTGTCTTTAAACAAAAAAAATTAAAAAATTCTTATTTTTTAACTTAATTTACTAAAAAATGTTATTCTTTTTAATATATTTTTACCTTTAAATTTTTTAAAAGAGTAAATTTATGAGTTATTTTATAATAGCATACCTTGATGTTACTTATGATAAATTAATAAGTTTCTTGATAACTTAATCTAAATATTCTACTTAATTTTATCACTCCGTAATTAAATAATTATTTTAATAATTAAATGATTGATATTTTAATAAAATTTATAAAATATATGCTTATTTTTAATTATTTTAAGAATATTAATTTTTATATTTACAAAGTAAAATAGAAAAATAATTTATTAGCTTACTTTAGTTAATAATGTTCATTTTTGTTTATTAAAAAGTTTCTTTATTCTATTACTCTTTTTTACTAAATATAATATTTATAGATTTTTACGTATAATAATAATAATTAATATGCTTTTACTATATTTTCATTTAGGTATTAAGTAAGTTTAGAATCATTCTTGATTAATTATCTTACTCTACATTGTATTCATCTTCCTCTTCATCATCATTGTAGCTTCCAAAGCTTCTTTAGTCAATATTTCTTATAAAAATTCACAAATTTGAGCAAATCATAGTTTTTATAATGTCAGTCTTAAAATATTAAAAATAGTAACAGGAAATTCTTATTATTTATATTGAAATTATTCGTCTTTTTTGTTCTTGTTTAGTGTTGTATATGTATAATAAAGAAAATTTTCTGTATCTTTTTAAATTTCACCAAAAAAAAAACTTGCTGTAGGCATATCACTCAACCGAATCACTGATCTTATGTTAAATTGTAGCGAATTTAGCTTTGGTAAAATAGCTTTATTCTTTAAACTTTTCAACTAATTATATTTAGTTACTAAAATAACTTTTTTATTTTATTTGAAAACATTATTTAAAAGTAAACTTGTTATGTATTATTAAATAACTATGCATATAATAATTTTCTGATAGTAAATAAATTAAAAGAAAAATAGAAAGTTAATATGAAAGCTGATTAGTAAATAGATAGAAATATATTTAATGTATCATATTTCTAAAACTGTTTTTTATTTATTGTTGCTCTCAAAGTTTTAAATATTAATTATTATACATAAATGTAATTGCAATGAATGATTTAAACTTTATAAATTATTCTTATCTTTTAGGAAGACTAACTTACATTTGTGGCTTCATCTCATAACCTAAAATTCTTGAGTATCTTGAGTTACAAGTTTTGAAAATTATGGGAGACAATAAAAATATGAGATATTTAAATTATATCCTTAAAGATTGAGATTTTAGAAGAAGAAATCTCTCATTTAAATAATTTAGATTTTTAAATATAAATTAATTTGGAGATAAATTTTATAAAATCAGTGATTTGCTTCTATTAAAAGCTAAAAGCTATTAGTAATGTATTTTTCTAAGATTTTATAATCTAAGACATTATATATGTGTACTCCAAATAATTCTTATCAAAGAATTGAGTTTTAAAATAAACAAAATTATTTTTGCTGCTTTTCTAATTTAAATATCAGATTTTATAGAAAAATAGTCATCAAAAATCAGTATTTATTTATTTTAAACCAAAAAATATTGAGGATTCTAAAAATTATTTATTAGAAAAATAATTAAAAAAATTTTAATTATTATTAAACTGAAGATAGTATTTTATTTCAGATTATCAAATAATTTTAAAAATAATACAAAACTTAAAAGAAAATTATTCTTTTGTTTTCGTATCTCAAAACAAAGCAAATATATAAAATATGAAAAAATGAATTAAAAAAATAATAAATGCTGATCTTAATTTCCTAAAAAATAAAAAATGAAAATTGAATAATTTTTAAACTTAAAAAAAAAATTATTTTCAGTAAAATGAGCAAATTAAATATTTAAAGCAAAAATTTATAAATTTATCTTAAAATTTTCGAAAATGCTTTGAACATCTATAAGTAAAAAAGCAGAAATTTGTTTAAAAAGGAAAAAATATAAAAATGCTGTTAAATTTAATTAAATTATGAAAATTTAGAAAAAAATTATTAAAAATACATAGAAGAAAATAATACTTATATTAGAAGATTGATTCTACTGGTAATACTATAAATAAAACTAAAAAATAAATAAGTCTTAAAATTCCTTTCAAAAAGATAATAAGCTTAATAATTTGGATAATTTTTAGAATAAATCATTTTTAATATTTTATTACAAGAGAATGCTTTATTTTAGACTAAATCAATAATAAATTTATAATTTTTTAATTAAATTATAATTAATTAAATTATTATAAATCCTAATTATTTCCAATTTTTGAATCTTAAGCATTTCTATAAAAATAGCTATTAAACTTTTTAATAAATTTTTTTTATATAATTTCCATATATTTTATAAGATATATTTATATTTTATATTTTCATGTTCATAAATCACCAATTATATTATATTTAAATTTGACTGTTTTATAAATTTTAAATCATCAACAATTCAGAATATATTCAAATTAATCAAATTATTCACAGATAAAATGAAAATTCTCGATTAAATAATTTTTATCTTAAAGATCTTAGCTAAAACTATATTTAATCTCTAGTTTGTATAAATTAATTATTTCTTTTCGATGCTTTTTATTTAATTTAGGATAGGTAATTTACAGGGAATTAATATTATTATTCTTATAGTTTTATAAATAACTTTGAAGTGTTATCTTTTTTAATTTTTAAATAATTACTTCATAAAATTTAAGATTAATCTTACTTTTAACATATTTCATAAAAGTATTTATACTACTATTATATTCCTTATTTTATTTATCTATTTACTAATATTCAGATAGTCTCATCATTTAATTTCTATAAAACATCCTTCTAATTAATTATTCTTAAAAATAGATCCTATTGTTGATTTGAGAATACTTATTCTTTTTTATCGTATTTTGTAAAAAATATCTAATTAATTTGAAGATAAATTTTATAAAGAAAGCGATTTGTTTCTATAAAATTAATTGTTATTAATAATATATTTTTCTATTATTTTATAATCTAAAACATAGTATATTAGAACTCTATATATCTATTATTAAATCATCTATTCTTATTAAACTTAAAAATAGCAAAACTATTTTTGCTATTTTTCTAAATTTAAATATCATTTTTCTAAAAAAATAGACATCAAAAATAAGGTTTTTAGGTTATTTTTTACCAGAAATAAGGAATCTTAATATTATTTATTATAGAAATAATAAAATTTAAACTTATTACTGTCATTAAACTGAAGATAGTATCAAGTTTCCGTTTATAAAAATGTAAATTTATAAAGAAATTTATTTCTTTTATCTTCGAAATTAAACAAGCAGGTTTAAGTAAAATTATATAAAAGTAAAAATAGTATAAGATAAATTATTTTAATTTAAGTAAATGAACTTTAATTAATAAAAAATTGAAACTAAAGTCTGTTAATTATAAAACTTCTTGTATATTTGGAAATAATAGCAGGATGGTTTACGACTGAATAATAGCCAGCTTAGCAATATAGGTAAATTAGGCTTTATTTAATTTATTATTTTAATACTATAGTAAATTACTATTAGAAAATTGATATAATTTTAAGTAAAATTTTTAACTTTGCCTTAGCTTTACTTCCTATCTCTTTTTCTCATTAAGTTTTATATATCTATTTTAGTAATCTAAATTAAACTTTAATCTTAGAAATTTGAAAGTATCTTTATACGTAATGATTAGTAATTTGAACACTATTATTTTAATCTTATTTAAAATAGTTTGATGATTTTAACTTAATTTTAGATTTTAAAAGAATTACTTAAATATAAGTTAATTTAGTTAATTTAGTATATTAGTTTATAAATAATATAAGCTTATATTTAATTATTATTTACTTTTCAATTACATAATATATTTAACTTTTTTAATATTCCCCTAGTCCCTATTCTTATGCTTATAATAGTGTTTAAGTTTAATTTTTTGATTTATTTTAATTAATTATTTATATAATTGCTATTAATAAATATCTTATTTCTTTATTTCTCTCTTCTAAGCATATCTAATTTGCAAGTATAGTTTTAGAATGGAATATAAACATTATTTTTCTTTATTTAACGTTTTTTATAAAAAATAAAGAGCAATAAACAAACTATGGATTACTGAAAATGGAGTCTACAGATAAAAACAGTTTGAAACATAGCAAAGAAAATGATAAATGGTAACAATTCAGTTAGAAAGGTAAGAGAAGAATAGCAGGCATTATTTAATAAATAATTAAGATTTAAAAAAGGATTATGCTTGATTATTAAAGTTAATATAAAAAATGATTGACATTGACAACAAATATTAGCAAATTAAGCTATTAAATATAAATTATAATACAAATATATTACATTATAGAATATAGCAAACAGTAAAAAGTAAGTAAATTGCTAAGTTTAAGTAATAAATTGTTTAAACTAGTAAATTAGTTATAATTAGAAATTAAGGATTAAAAAATAATAATAGATTAAAAAGAGCAATCTAATACAGATAATATCTTAAAACTAAATAGTGATCCAAAAAGTTTATTTTGATTGTAATTATCAAAATTTCCTATAATAGATTAGAATTTTTGATTCTAAAAAATATAAATTTGTAGATAAAATCAAGTTCTGATAGTAAAAAATTAATTATTCTTATACTTAATAAAAATTAAAAGTAATTACAATTATTTATAGCAAACATATAGATACATTTATTAGTTAAAATTTACATTTAAAACCTATTTCCAATAATAAAAGTTACTATATTTCTAAAATAGTAAAGTTTTATAGGATAAAATAGCATAAATTAGCATTACTATAAATAATATTAGTTATAAAATTAGTTAAATTAAAAATTACCATAATATACTATTTTTGATATTGAGAAAAATATAAAATACTAATAATTATTATTTAATACTTAAAGCAAAATAAGATAAAAGCTGAAAAGAAGCAAGTTTAAATAATAAATTTTTGCTAGCCTAATAAAATTTTATAAAATTAAAATGTTTTCTTACTTATTAATTTTATTTAGCTTCTTAAGTTTTTTATTTCAGTTAAAAAAGCAAATTTTTAGATTATTTTACATAATTTAAAATTATAAAATTTAATAATCATTTCCTCCATATTCACTACTAAATTTTCATTTTTTATAAATATTATTTTTCAATTAAAATTGCAAATAAATGAATTTCCTAAGTTTCAAATCATTCTTAAGGTGGTACAAATTATTTTTTCATACACTTGTGTCTTTTTCTACATTTTTTAACTTAAATAAAATTATTTATTTTGCTATTTTCAATTTTAAATTGTTAAACTTCTAATATTTTTATATTAGTATTAATAGTTTAAATTAAAAAGTTTGTATGCAAAATCTTATTTTTCTTTGTTAAATTAGATATTTACATTCTCTTAGATTAGTTCCACTTCGAGAGCTCGATCAAGCACTCGATTGAACCTTTATGCTTTACTTTTTTATAAGATTCATCTCTTTTGATAGAATCTTGACTATCTATTCACGATGTTGATTTCTATTTTTTCATTCTAAGGGATTTAAAACTAAAAATATATAAATAAATAAATAAATTTGATTATAGAGCTCGTAGCACTCTCGTTGGTGCGCAGCTCTTTAAAAAAAAATGTTTCATACTGACAAGAATGTTTGTTACTGATAAAATTATCAGATACTGATAAACCTTGTTCAATACTGGTATAATTATTCAGTACTGATAAAAATGTTCAATACTGATATAATTTTAGAATACTCGTAATTTTTAATACTTGCAGGAGGTCCAAGGACATGGCAGGATTGTGTCTCATTGCATCACCAAAGCAGAGGACGACATGTGTCAATTATGGATACTTAAATTATCCACCTCTGATGAAGTTCGCAATATTATTTCTTTTTCGTTCCAGAATTAAGTCCAAATTAAGCTAGTGCCGAAGGTCTAAGAATCTTATGTCTCGAGGCCAAACCAAAGCAGAGGAAGACATAAAGTCGATTATGGGTACTTAACTTCCTCAACCTCATATGATGATGACCTTGTTGTTCACCTTCGAACAACTATGGCGGTTTTAAAATATAATATATAATAATAAAAAAATAGTCTTTTAGATTACGAAAAAAAACTAAGATATCTAAATAAAAATATTATAAATAAAAAAATAAATTTAATTAAAAAGAAATAAAAAAAGAATCGCAATAAATATTTTATTAACTTATAATAAAAAATATGCATGCTACCGAAAAAAAAGAGTAGAAAGTTTAAAAAATTTTTCTATAAAGCCAATTTTGGCGTTTTTTAGAAGAAAAAAAAAGTTAAAAGATAAAATTACTATAAATAAAATCAAATAAAACACTTAAATTAAGAAATGAATAAATGAAAAATTCTATAAAATATAAGAAAATTTAAAGTTAAACCAAAATAATCTTAAAGAACTAGGATAAATTAGTTAATATATTTTAATAATGAATTAGTTAATAAAATTTATCTAACTTTTAGCATTAAGTTTCCTTTTTAGCAAATATAATCCAATTTATTTTTTGCTAGTTTGCATTAATAAAGGTGTTAATTTATATTTATAAAGATAATAGCATAATAATTTTTTTTAATCTAATAAAAAGAAAAATTGGGAGTCAAATCAACGATCTATGGATCTGTAGTCCAATGCTCTATAACTTAAAGTTCGCTTTTATAGCTATAAATATAGGTTTTTTTAATCTAAATAAATGCTTAATGTTTTTAAATTTTTAAGTTATACTTCGATTCAAGGTGATGAATTTAGTATTGTTATGAAAGTTTAAAGATAAGAGATTTAAATCAGTATGGAAGTTGAAAAATAATTAATTAATTAATTAAGACTGTATTATAGAGGAGTTCTTAATACAATAGCAATTCTTTTACTTTGCTTTTTTTAATTTTTTACTTTTGCAGATTTAAATTCTCATTTTACATCTAGAATGGAATAATTTTTATTTTATGAATGAGTTTGCTTCTGTAAGAGGGAATGAGAGTAGAACTATTTTTTTATAAAATTGATTTGATGAATAGTTTTCAACTAAAAGTTGAAACGAGTTTAAGCTGAACGTTTCTTTGAATTTTCCTGAATATTTGAAAAACCTAACCTAAAGAATTTTGCATGATAGTATACCAAAAACTTAATTTTCTTACTTTTGGCTTTTTTCTTCTATACCTAAAATTATTCTCAATCTTCATTCCTTTAACAGACTCTTAAAGACTATAACTAATTCTCTTTATTAATTATTTACTTTTTTATCAAGATTTAAGGTTTCCTTTTATCAAAACTTCTATAAGTTAAGTCTCGCATTTGAGGATTTTAAATTCAAGCTTAGTTCATTTCAACTTCTAAATGTACAAATCTGAATAGTCTTTTCTTTATAGTTTCATTGCTCTAATTGCATAGGAGTTGAAACATAAATTTTGCCTTTATTTCATTTTGTATGAAAATTTAAGTTCTAGATGGCAGAAGAATATGGATAAATTAATTTCTTAGCTATTTATATTCTAAATAGCTTTATATTTAACAAAACTCTTCTATTAATGATTCTTCAATACGACTTTACAGCTTTTCTCTTCTATTCAAACATTAAGATCTTTACAAGGTTAACCTCATTATTTTTTCTCAACAATGACTACTCACTTTTTTCAGTGATCATTTAGAGAGTTTAACTTTTAGCTTTTTCCTTTATCCTGCTCTATCAAAGCTAGATGAAGTTTTAGCTCGCAATTTTTTTCCTTATTCTTTTGACTCTTAGCAAGTTGGATTCTCTTCTTCTTCGTCAAGTTTCTAGCATACTTCCAGTTTAAAACTTACTGAAGTTTTGCTGACTCCCTCCTTATAACCACTTTACTTCCTTTAGCTTCCCTTTTTCCATCAAAATTAGCTATCTATATCCTTTCAGTTCAAAAATAGTCTCTCCCATCCTTTTTTACTCAATAAGTTTAAGAAGAAAGAAAAACTAAGCTTATTTTTCAGGCCTTATTCGTTTAAGCTGCTAGGAAGCTAAAGAAAGATAATAATTGAATTTCTTAGATTATCTAGTAAATAATGGTAGGAATTGAGGGAAATTGAATCTGCAACTATAAGCATACAGAGAGATTAAGACAGGGAGTCGATGAAGAAGCAGACATGACATAATAGTTAAGAACAGTGAACTGAAAGAGATACTAAACCAGACAAATTTAGAACAAAAATAGAGAATCCTAGGCTTTATATTGAAGCTTTTAAGGTACTATAACAAAGATTAAAGTAATCCACTGTAAATAAATTAATAGGAAGTATCAAAAGATTTACCTTAAGAAAGTTTCAAGAAAGAGAGGTAAAGCAACACCTTCATTTAGTTTAAATGAGCTAAATGTAATAGTCAGCATAAGAAAGAAGTTAGCTTCATATTAGGAATTAATTAACTAACGGTTGTAGGTATATCAGTTAGCAAGGCTTATGAATAAGCTTAATTCAGTAGTTTGACAAAAATAGTAGAAGGGATGTAATTATTATTATTAAGGCTCATATTGCAAGCCAAGACTTCCGTAACTTATAGAGTCAAAGTCAGACAAAGAGGGAAAAATTTCAATTTTGAGATATAAGATTAAAGTTATACTTTAGGGTTAAAATACAATATAGTAAGAGAAACTAGCTTACTACTAAAGGGGTTTAATGAAACTATTGAGGGCTTGAGCATAGCTAAAGAAATGAAGCCTGTCATCTTAATTTATATCTTAAAAGAAACTGCTTTGAAAAATTTGAATCATATAATCCAGCATTTAAGTATTTAGATTCGTTCTTTGAGTCGAACTTAATAATATAGTGTATTTTAAAAGAAGAAACCTAGATGAAGCTTGGAAGGAAGATACTGAGCCTTATCTAATTATACTCTATATAAGCAAAGAACGTCTCTGGGTAATTTTGGACAAATTCAAAATATTAATTAAGAGGTATAATAAAACCATTAAAATTTATCCTAGATATGCAGAAGCTTATTAAAATAAAGGATATATCCTTGAAAACTGAGGCTAGATAAAGAAACATATGAGTACTTCAGATAAAAAATGAATCACTAGAAGGTAAGGAATAAAATTCTAGATTATGGGCTATAAGATCTAAAGGAACAAAGTTAATCAATCTCTATTTATTAGAATAAGATAGCCTAGTTTGAGCTTAAAGGCTACATAATTATATTCATATTGTTTTAAAGCTATTTGAAGCAAGGCAGAAAATACAAAGAAATAATTACTTCTGCCTAATAAATTCCACTAATTGAGCTATTAATTTTTAGGCTTATAACATAAATCAACTAAGTAGAGAGTTAAGGTATCGAATTGATATCTAAGAAAAATCTTCGACTAACTGAAGTAATAAGGGGCTTGCTATATTTTAATCTCAGACGAGAAACTTTCTTGAGATTGAAGTGAGATATGGGATTGACATGTGATATTAGTAATTTAAAGTGCCTTTGGTTAGCATCAACATGAAAATAAATACTCATCTATTATAAACAACAGAACCACTAGAGTATTATAAGCTACTAGTATATTATTGGAAGTAAAAATTTTCAAGCATACTTTCTTAATCAAAAATATAGCAATATATCATGAGATCTTCTTTCTAAGTATAACCAAAGAATACAAAAATGAAGCGCATCTATTAAAAGAGTTGAACTAAGTGGTCTTCATTATAAAGTTCTAGAATGAAGATCACACGCTGTTTAAATACTTTATCAATATTACTAACATTTCTTGGGTACTTAGTATTCCTAAAAAGCTTATTAAGCTTGGATATATAATTTCAAATGATATCATGATATTTACCTGCTAGTTAATGATTTATCTTGTGAATAATGTTGTGAGAGTTCTTCTTAAAAATATGAAAGACTTTCAAAGACTAATTGAATAGTCTTCAAGTCTTCAAGTCTTCAAGTCAATGTCTTTTCATAATCTAACTACCCTTGATTTTTAAGATAAATGATGCCTTACTTAGCTAGCATTTACTCTACCAATTATATCAAGATTTAATTATTTGGTACCTGAAAATGTTGATACTTAATTCCCATAAAAACTACATGATAATTGAAAGGTATTTATTTTGATTAAAATAATCTAAGAATTTGAATCTTGACTCAAGATTTCTTAATCATAGCGTTTCTTATAAGCTTAACAAAATAGAAATATTTCCTACCTTTTTTGGTACTTTATCCAATATTTTATTTTACATTCATGCTTTTCCTCTAAACTAACTGCTACCTTCTTAGACTTACTTTTTAACTTAAGATTCTATATCCCCAGTCTATTTTAATTTTATCTTATTATCCTCTTATAATGTTAGGCTTATCTAGTTTTTCTGTAAATTTCAATTCACTATAGTGTAAAGAAAATTGTATGGTTGAGAATATTTTTGTTATTGATTTACTTCTACAATATTCATTAAGCTACAGTTACTTGAGTTATTAATATCTATGCATTTAATGGTACTTTTCTAAGCTGTTTTTAATTTCATTCGTTTTGTACTTTAAACTTCGACTGCTTCTTATTACGTTTCCTATATGCTTATTGTTACATCTAATTTTAAACATCATTCCCTATTTTTAAATCCTTTTGAGTTTTGTAAATTAGCGAAAGTAACTTCAAATTCTTTGCTTGATCTAACTTTAGGATCTAAACAACTGAGAATTTAGTAAACTGATCACTGTATATCTTACCATTAGAAAGCTTCCAAAACATTTTACAGACATATAAATATAAGCTGATTGCCTCTCTGTAAGTTTGTTCTGGCTAGTGATAGGAATCTTATCTCATTTTGGTGATTTCTTAAAGCCAAGGATTAGTAACACACTAATTCTTAACCGCAGAAGTGATCAAGCTATATTATCCAATCCAGACATTTTTTCATACTTAGATTTTCTACTACCTACTTCCTCTTTCCTTCAGCACGATATCTCCTTATTTCTATCAGCTTATCTTAATATGATACATGGCATAAGAGCGAGATTCTTTCTCAATAACTCTAGCTCGAATGACGCAAATAGTTTACAAAGATAAACCTACAATATAGCAGAGTATTTCAATGAAATTACGGACAAAGCTTGCTTCAAGAAAAAAGCAGCAAAAAATTGAATGTACCAAAGAGTAGAATCAATGAGATTCGTAGTTTAGCCAGATAAATAATAAGGGAATAAGAGCAAGCAATTCAAAGAGTAGTCTCTTATCTGCGAAACTAATTCGCTTTGATCCTAGAGAATTAAGGTCAAAACATATCCAGCAAGTGTAGACCAATACTTTTATAAACCCTTAAGCTTCTAGTTATCTTGAGCTAAATTTTAAAAGATCTCAATGATAAGAGTTAATAGAGGCTATCGATGCTTAAAGAACTTACAAGACAATATCGTAATAACTCTCAGTCACTAATTTAAATCCTAAAATAGCTTAATTCAATCAGTCTTCAACGTAATGGAGGCATCATATTAGAATCTAAATAGTTTGAGTAATATTATTTTTGATTAGATCAGGCTAAGATAATCTATGGTCTTATAATAAAGTCCGACGGAGTCAACACAACCTTAAGGAGTTAAAGTCTTAGAAGCTTAAATAAAAGAAGCTCTGACACTGACTTTCCTTAAACTTAGAAAAAAATAAACTAGCAAAGGTAAATAATTGGAAAGTAGATTCGCAAAGGTGTTTTCTTAGCACATTTGTAGCCATTCGAAAACGTTGCAGCAAACAAAGTCAATTTATCCTGAAAGGTAGTTTAAGATCTTAAAGATTAAAAGGTTAAACGATAGGTAGGCAAATAGTTCTAATTTGACTAATAAAAGCTAAAATACCAGTTAAGTAGCATGCCTTGATAGACTTATAAAGGATGAAAAATGCTAAGTCTGCAAATTGGACAGAAGAAAGTAAGGTTATCAAATTAAAATCCATAGAAACCAAAAAAAATGTACTATTATTTCACTTTGCAAGCATTTTAAATTACATCACTCTTAGGATAAAACTTAAAAATCCCTTTTCTTCGTTACTTCTCTAAAAGGCCCAAATTAACATAACTACTTCATCACATGCAAAACTTCAAATGATTTTAACTCATTTTTTAATTTAAACTCTCATAAAAAAGGATTCATAAAGCCAATCAATAGCTTTCTTAAGTACTCATACATCAATAGAAGTAAAAAAGGGTTGAAAGCAGGTATTCAACTGCTGAAGAAGAGAGGAAAACTTAATTGAAACTGGTTTCTTTAACCTTTAATTTAATATATGGAGATTCTATATAATGAACAATCTTAATTCAAATAGGAAATACAATAATTGCAAAAAAGATGAGAGCTAGTTTATGTAATAAAAAGGAGCGAAAAAGTAATAAAAAGGGAATTACATTGAAGCTGTTAATTATTTTAATAAAGCTATTGAAAAGAATCCTAATGAGGCAATATTTCATTGTAATTAAGCAGATGCACTTATGAACTTAGGCAGATTCGACGAACTTTTAGAGAATTATGATATAGCTCTTAAGTTAAATCTCAATAATGAGATTACTCATAGCAATAAAGGAGACACGTTAAAATACAAGATTAGGATACAAAAGCTATAGTTTATTATGATATGGTTCTTTAACTGAATCCTAATAATGCAATAACGTATAGTAGCAAAGGTATTGCATTGAATAATTTAAAGAGATATAACGAAGCTTTAAAGAACTATGATACAGCTCTTAGACCTAATCCCAATAATGTAATTACATATGCTAACATTGGAGATGTACTAAAAAACTTAGGTAAATACAATGAAGCAATTTAAAATCTAGACAAAGCTATTCTACTATATCGAAATTCCCAAGTCCTCTACTATCTTAAAGGCTTTTCTCTATAAGTTAAGAAATTATAGCAAATCCATCGAAAGTTGTAATTATGCTACAGTTTAATCCTTAATACTAGAGGTTTATTATAAAAAGGACTTAGTGCTTTAAGCCTTAAAACAGCACTAAAAGATATTCGAAAGTTTCAAAATAACACATAAGCTTGACCCTAAACTTGAGATTCCCTAAGGGAAAGTAGAGTAAGAAGTTGTCTAAGAGCAGACTAATTTAAAACTTGAGGATATTTGGGAACTTTTACGTTAAAATGGAGCTGTAAACGATATCAAGTCTCAAATAAGGATATGGAACTATAAAGATTTGATTTCTAATATCTAGTTTCTTGAAAGCTTGCAAGTATTAGGTAAAGGTGTAAGTGGAACTGTTTATAAGTTTAAAATCGATAAAATTGAATATGCCGTTAATAAAATGAAGTAAAGCATCGAACTGGAAAAAATAATGAAAAAATTCTATCTTGAATGTAAGGCTCTTTTTTTTGTAAGCAACTCAAGAGTTCTAAGACTTGTTGGAGTTTCAATCGATAATTTAGTATATGGAAAATACTGTTTTTGCCTTCTAACTGATTACATGACTAAAGAAAGCTTATACTAAATAATTAAATCTAAAACGCTATTTATGGAATGTGAAATAGGGTCTCCTTTAAGATTTTATAAGAAGCTAAATTTGCTTAGTTAAATAACTGAAGGTTTGAAGGCAATCCATTCCAGAAGCTTGATTCATATAGATATGAAATCTCTTAATGTTCTATTAGATGATTCAGATTCACCTTAAATAGCTTATCTTGGATTATTAAATGGATCAAGTATAAAAACTACGAAAGGTTAAAGAGGATAACTTCAATGAATGGCTCCTGAGCTTTTTAATGGTTAAGTAAGCTAAAAGAGTGATATCTGATCTTTAGCTTGCATAACAGTAGAATATTTAACGAGTAAATAACTTATCCAAATCTATCTAAATTATAAATTTAAAGGGCTGTTTTTGACAACCGAAGAATCTCTGAATTATTTTAAAATAAATTAAGCCCCAAAATTAGCCTAACTAATAAAATAAAACTTTAGCTATAAGTAAAATGACAGACTTGATATTTATACCTATCATGATTAAATAGATTAGTTAAAATAAAAGTGGTAATAGCTAAGTCAATAGAAGAAAGCTGCGATTTAGAATAATTAAATAATTAGCTAGTAAAGAGTAAACAAGCAGAATGCTCCTTAGCTGCTAATATGCAATAATAAGATTAATAGATTGATACAAAAGTAGGGTTTTAATTAGGTAGCCTAATAATTTGAGGATGTTAGAGAATTAGTATTGATGAGGAGAACAAAAATGATATCTTATTATATATTTTAAGCTATTAAAGATATGGGAAAATTAACTAATTTACACTTTCTTGTTTAAGAGTAAAGGGTGTAAGGTCTAAGCCAATTAAAATGTGGCCAATAGATAAATGGCTTATATAGTAATCTTAATATAAGCCACTTCATCTTAGCTCATTTACCTTATCTTACAATTTTAATCTGCTTAATAACTCAGTCAAATAATTAGTAGAAAGGATTTGCTACTTCATAAGACTATAAAAAAACCTAGGTAAATATGATAAAAATAAGGATCTCTTAGAAATACCTAAGAAAGCTGATTCTTATTTAATTAGATTTGCATTGACAATAAATATATTCTGATACGCTGAGTAGACATAAGGAGAAATTTAATTTCTAAGTTTAGCTATTAAGTTTAGGCATTTCAAATGATGTGACCTATAAAAGGAAAAAACTTGCTTTAATCCAGCAAATTAAATATGAAGAAGAAATAGAGTGAATAGCTTAGCTGATTAGTTGTATCCTAGTAATATTTTACCTACACTAACAAAGAACTAGCTTTGAGCAGATTCAGTAATTTTGAAGCATCATTAGAAAGCTTTAATGCAACTAATAATTTAGTTCCTATCTATTCAGAAGCTAATTTTGTCAAAGAGATCACAACAAAACTAGTAATTGAAAATGAACATCGATAGTGAAATAATAATTTCGAGTAAAAATGCTAAAATGTAAACATTTGACATCAATATGAGGTAGGCTTATAACTGCCTGAATAAAAATTAAGAGCTGATAAAATAAAACAAGAGAAAGAAAAAGAATGGAGTATCTGCAATTCTTCAGTAATTAATTTTAGAAGATTAACTTCTTGAAAAATCCGAGGCTAAGATTTCCTCAAAAACTCATAAAAAAATTAATCAGACTAAACGATTTTGAAAGTTCCCTTTTAACTTTAAATCAAGGTAGAAGGCAAAAATTGAACTTACTTAATTTGCTGTCATCAATATTTACTCCTCCAGCTTTAAAACTCTTAATGGTTGATTGAAAGCAGCTTTTTCCACTCGAAATGATAATCATTTATTAAGATATTAGGATTTTCTTTTTAGATCATTCTTTTGAAAGAATAATTAAGTCCTTTTATGTTGATTAGATAGATTCTATTTAATCTTCCAGCACCTAGAAACTATAAATTTTTTAAAAAGTGCTTACTAAGAATTAAATCTCTATAATTCCATATACATATCAATAATCTATTATCATAGCAACACCCATAGACTTAAGAATTGTCATATATCTTTAACTTTTTAGGAACTATTATTTTTGATTTTAGCTGTACAAATTTATTAAAGTACTTAAGTGCTTCTTAATCCTTTCTTTAATCTTAGAGTTCTAGATCTTTACGATAAAAAAAATCGGCATATTCCAGTCCTAACTCTATATATGTATTAATATATTTGATTGCTTCAGTGCCATTTCCTAATTTATAGAATTAAATATCATAAATTTATAGGGAAATGTGATATTCAGATTTAATTGCATAAGCTAATTTTCAGCTCTCAATGGCTTCTTTAAATCTTTCTTATTTCTAGCTGCAATTGCTTGCTGTTATAGTAAGTAGCATCAAAAGGGTTTATTGCTATATTTATGGTTTCGATTACTTCCTTATTTTTCTTAAGCCGATAAGTTAGAATATTTTCTTATTATTAGCCTAAATATTCTAAGAATTGAGTTAGATAGCTTTTTTGTAGTTACTATGTGCCTTCTTATTCTTTCCTAATACAGTAAAATCTAAACCTTTTAAAAATAAGTATTGAATATATCAAGTCTCAATTCTAAAGCCTTTTCTAAGTTTTCTATTACCTCTTAATATTTTTCTCCTTTTGTCAAAATTTCCCCTTAAAGATTATTTGTTAAATATATTGAGAATCTATTTCTATAGTTTTTTATTTATCCATAGCTTCAGTATTTCTATTAAGCTTACAGACGCTAATTTTAGGTAGAAATAGGCATTTATTAAGGGTTTTATTTTATTACTACGCTGAATTTATCTATAAATTTGCTTCGTCTTTCAAGCTTTTAACGTGCTATTCCTGTATTAAGGAAGGTAACTTAGTTATAAGGTTCAAATTCAATCACTTTGCTAAAGCTTACGATAATATTTTTTTGCTTATTTAGCTATGCTGACGACACTTCTTTTTAACGCATGCAAAGTAAAAATTAAGATCCTATTTGATGCTTTAATCGAAGCCTTCACCTACTTTATTGTAATATTGAAGTTCTAAAAGAGCTAAAAAATTGTAGCAGAAGCTGCTTTATTTATACGTTGATTATAATAGCTTAGCAAAAGACATCTTTATCCTTTGTTTCTATGCCTTAACTTATCAGAATTTTCCTTTTAAACTCGAGCTTCAGCTAAATTTTGATTGATGTCGATCTCTTTTTAAAAATCCTAAAATGCTTCAATTGAAATTCCATTAAAGTTTAACCTTTAAGCAAATAAATTTCTACTCTATTTGGTTTATGGCTAATAGCAATACTGTAGGCTTCAAATATTTCATTCCTTCTTTAGAGCCTAGCGAATGCTTCAAACTATTTTAGAATATGATTTATCGTAAGGATTTACTTTAATAAATATGTCAAAGCTCTTAACAGCCTTCTTGTATTTTCCTAGCTTAATATAAAAGATCCCTTATTCATTATACTTGCTAAGCTTACAGAATTGAAGTTTATTCTAGTTTCGCTACTTTTGAAGGCGCTATTTTACTAGTCTAACCTTCACGTTTCATTTGTAGTATCGTAAATAGTCCCACTAGAATTGATATTGTGGAGTATATTTTAAGACTCTTTTTAAGGCCTTAATTCAATTCCTCGATAGCTTCCTCATTTTTTTAATCAGACCCAATGCTTTTGCTTTACTAATGTAAATCCAAATGATTGGAGTATTAATTTTTAAAGCTCTGTTGGAGTTTTCGACATCCTATTTGAACAACATATCTCCTTTAATTTCATATGCATAATAAAAGCTTTAATCAAGATCTTAGCTTCTTTAAAGTACCATAATATTTCAGTTTTGTTTCTTTTTTTGTTAAATTCTTCGCTAGGATATTAAAACCTTCAGCTTGGTATATTTTAAAATATCTGATTTTTCTTCCTTTCTAAAAGAGCTTTTTATCCATTAAAGTAACTTAAAATAGTTTAGCTTTAATAATACCTAATAATAGTAATTATTTAGATTAACTATTTTAAGTTCCATATCTATATAAGTCATTATACATTCCAAATCTAATCAAAAATACTTTAACAACTAGGTTTTTGAAACTTAGCTTGAAAAGTAGCTTCCAAGATTTACAGTCTACTTTGATTTTTGATTTGAGAGGTTTCTCTAAACTGTTAGCATTTTAGGTGATATTAAGTGAAGTTAGATGTATTGGTACTAATTAAGTTTTGATGTTGTAACTTATCTTAGCTTCTATATAAACTAATCATCCAAATAAATTCTTACTAAAAATGTTCATAATCAGTTTCTTAAGTAATTATAATAAAGTGGCTAGATAATTACATTAGCAATGCTGAAGTAATAAACATGATTAGTTGATAAAGTTAAATAGTAGTTAACTAAGATTAAAGCTTTAGTACTATTACTGTCTGAGTAATATATTATTAGTTACTTGGAAGACTTTAATAATTAGAGTTTTAGATAAAAGCTATTGATGGTTAAGTAATATAAGACTTAATAATAAGACTTTAATATTAAAATAGTTTAAGTATTCAACTTCACATCTCTTATGCACTCTATCTGAAAGCTTCTCTCATAGGTTAGTGACTTGTACCTTCATATGGATTGTACTTTTATTTTATTTTATCTAACTAGCTTATAAAAGTATCTATGTTTGGTCTTATATTCTCATCGAAAGCTAAGCATCTGTAGAATAGATCAGCTAATAAAGGTTCTTGTTATATTTCGCTTGAAAACATAGGAATCATTTTATTGACATAAACTATTTATCTTAGCTATGATTGCCCTGGATAAAGAAGTGCTTCATTGAATAGCTCTACTCCTATACAACCTAAAGATCAAATATCACTCTTTTTAGTCACTTTCTTTTCAAATTATTCAGGAGCCATTCATTGATGTTCCCCTTTTTATTGTATTGCTGTTAATCAGTTATCTTAATAAAATAATCCAAGAGTTAGTATTATAGGACAATCTTAATCATCTATCAGAATATTAAGAGATTTCATTTCTTTATGAATTAAGTTTCTAGCGTGAATACCCTACAAACCTTCTGCTATTTAACTAAGTAAATTAAGTTTCTTATAATATCTAGATTGAGTGTCTTTTAATAACTACTTTGTCTATATTATTTAGAATAAACTTCCTTTACTCTCTAAATCTGTCAAAACACCTAACTCTTAACTATCTATTGCAAATCCTATAAGTCTTTAAACTCTTTAGCTCTTTATTACCACAAGTTCTTTGCATTCAAATCAGAACTAGTCTATTAGTTTATCACTCTACTAGCTAAATACTTTAAGTCCATACATTCTTCCTTAGATACTAATCAGATAAGTTGTTCCAAATTCATCACTAGCCAATTTCTACAGCTTCTATAGAAATTAATTATCAGGAACTAAATCTCTATACTTCCATATTCTTATTTCACTATCTCTATCTATTTCTTAGAAGAACTTCCTAATCTCTTCTTCTGTTATTCTATTCTTCACTTAGTTTACTTCAAAAGCTCTTAGTTAGGGAATTTCTATTTATGGGTTTAGTTAATTAGCTTTAAGGAAACATTCAAATGCTTCTTGATTTTTATTTAAAGCTTGAAAGCAAAGACCTTTATTAAAGTGTGTAGCTGCTAAATTAGGATCTATTTTGAGAGCTATATCATAGCTCTAGATTGCTTCGATGTTTTTTTCCTAAGTTTTAGAGTGAAACTCCTTTATTACAGTGTGTAGCTGCATCATTAGGATCTATTTTGAGAGCTATATCGTAGCTCTAGATTGCTTCGATGTTTTTTCCTAAGTTTTAGAGTGAAACTCCTTTATTACAGTGTGCAGCTGCTAAATTAGGATCTATTTTTAGAGCTATATCGAAGCTCTAGATTGCTTCGATGTTTTTTCCTAAGTTTTTGAGTGAAACTCCTTTATTACAGTGTGTAGCTGCTAAATTAGGATCTATTTTGAGAGCTATATCGAAGCTCTAGATTGCTTCGATGTTTTTTCCTAAGTTTTAGAGTGAAACTCCTTTATTACAGTGTGCAGCTGCTAAATTAGGATCTATTTTGAGAGCTATATCGAAGCTCTAGATTGCTTCGATGTTTTTTCCTAAGTTTTTGAGTGAAACTCCTTTATTACAGTGTGTAGCTGCATCATTAGGATCTATTTTGAGAGCTATATCGAAGCTCTAGATTGCTTCGATGTTTTTTCCTAAGTTTTAGAGTGAAACTCCTTTATTACAGTGTGTAGCTGCATCATTAGGATCTATTTTGAGAGCTATATCGTAGCTCTAGATTGCTTCGCTGTATTTTCCTAAGTTTTTGAGTGAAACTCCTTTATTACAGTGTGCAGCTACATAATTAGGATCTAATATAGTAGCTATGTTAAAAAAATCTAAAGCTTCCAGTTAATTTTTTTAATTCATATATTTTATTCCTTGATTGCAATATTAGTCTGCTTCGGACATTTTATAAATATTAGCAAAGTAATTTAAGTTAAATATAAGATTTATTATATTGATTATAGATTATTACATTTTTAGCTTTTTTAAACGTTTAATTTATATTTTCTTTCTAAATAGAACATATTTATTATTTAACTCTTTTATTCTTTCATTTTGTATTTACTAGCTTTAATAGCTATTTTGTTTTTAGTAATTTTATATTTTGGTTTGTTTACTATTTTAGATCCCTGTATTCTCTTACAAAAATGGAACTATTTTGAGAACTTAGAATTGAATTCGCAATTTTGGAAGAACAACAAAAAAGAAAAATGTCTAATAGAATGAAGCATTTGCTCTTATAAGTCAAAAGAATGAAAAATAGGATTAAAGAGTAAAATGTAATGATGAGTACAATTGAACGAACTGAATCACCTTATAATTGAAAGAAAATCAAGAAACCTAAAGAGAAATGCTATTACTACATCTATTTGAAACATCTGTTGCACATTTTACAAAATTTAGATCATTGAGAAGAAGTTAAGTTAAAAAGAGCTGAAGTAAGCCAAGAGCAAAATTTAGAAGATATGAAAAGAGTTTACAAGATTATGAATAACACTACATGAGGTGTTAAAGTATCAGATTACGCTGAAGATTTTACTTATATAACACTAGCAAAAGCATCTAACAATTTTTAAGGCTAAAAGCTTTAGTATTTAAATGATTTTATGATTATAGAACAATATTAATTAATAGCCTTTAGTTAGCATTAGATATAATGCTGATATCTATGATTTATGCATTAGTAGATTAAAATTATTTTAAGTTACTAATTTATTTTGAGTTATTGCTAACTCCCTTATAACCATTTTACTTCTTATACCTCTCTTTTTATATCAAATTAGCTATCTATTTCTTTTCATTTCTATAATAGCCTTTTACTCAATAAGCTTAAGAAGAAAGAAAATCTGAGCTTATTTTTCAGGCCTTACTCGCTAAAGCTGCTAAATAGCTAAAGAAAGATAGTCGTTGGATATCTTAAACCATCTACTAATTAAGGGTAGGAACAGATTAGGAAACGAATCTTGGATTATAAGCATACAGAGAGATTAAGACAGGGAGTAAATAAATTTTCAGAACATACATAATAGTAAAGAACTTGAAGTTGTACAATGCAGCGAACTGAAAGAGATATTAAGCCAAATAAGATTATATTTAAGAATAAAGAAACCTTGGTGTTTTAATTAAGCTTTGAAGGGACTATAATAAAGATTAAAGCACCCCACTGTAATAAATTGATAGGAAGTATCAAAAGATTTACCTCTAAGAGATTTTCAAGAGAGAGATAAAATAAAAAATTTATTCAGTTTAAATGAGCTAAATGTAATAGCCAACATAGGAAAGAAGTTAATTTAATATTAGGAAATAGGAAAGCATTTAATTAACTAACGGTTGTGGGCATGTCAATTAGCAAGACCTATTCATAAGCTTAATTCAGTAGTTTGAATAAAATAGTAGAAGGAATGTAGTTATTATTATTAAGGCTCATATTGCCAGACAAATCTTTCATAACTTATAGAACCAAAAATCAGATAAAGAGGGAAAAATTCTATTTTGAGTTATAGGATTAAAGTTATACTTTAGGGTAAAAATATAAGGTTATAAGGGAAATTAGCTTAC
>CAMPDV010002813.1:0-62927 GCA_946699065.1 Loxodes magnus | reverse complement strand
ACGAAAACTTATCATTAGATATACTTTTCTTACTTTACTTCTTCGCTTTTCTAAATTCTTATTACTTCTCAAACCATACTCCTTAAAACTGAAATCTATCTTCTTTTCTTACTTTACTTCTTCACTTTTCTATAGGCTAACTTTCATCTACAAGCATATCTTGACACAACGAATACAGATTCGTAATTATTATATTATTACTAACATTTTGGATATTCTAACTTATATTTTAGTGCTTGCTACGAAAACTTATCATTAGATATACTTTTCTTACTTTACTTCTTCACTTTTCTAAATACTTAATACTTCTCAAAGCATACTCCTTAAAACTGAAATTCTATCTTCTTTCTTACTTTACTTCTTCACTTTTCTATAGGCCTAACTTTCATCTACAAGCATATCTTGACACAACGAATACAGATTCGTAATTATTATATTATTACTAACATTTTGGATATTCTAACTTATATTTTAGTGCTTGCTACGAAAACTTATCATTAGATATACTTTTCTTACTTTACTTCTTCACTTTTCTAAATACTTAATACTTCTCAAAGCATACTCCTTAAAACTGAAATTCTATCTTCTTTTCTTACTTTACTTCTTCACTTTTCTATAGGCTAACTTTCATCTACAAGCATATCTTGACACAACGAATACAGATTCGTAATTATTATATTATTACTAACATTTTGGATATTCTAACTTATATTTTAGTGCTTGCTACGAAAACTTATCATTAGATATACTTTTCTTACTTTACTTCTTCGCTTTCTAAATTCTTATTACTTCTCAAACCATACTCCTTAAAACTGAAATTCTATCTTCTTTTCTTACTTTACTTCTTCACTTTTCTATAGGCTAACTTTCATCTACAAGCATATCTTGACACAACGAATACAGATTCGTAATTATTATATTATTACTAACATTTTGGATATTCTAACTTATATTTTAGTGCTTGCTACGAAAACTTATCATTAGATATACTTTTCTTACTTTACTTCTTCGCTTTTCTAAATTCTTATTACTTCTCAAACCATACTCCTTAAAACTGAAATTCTATCTTCTTTTCTTACTTTACTTCTTCACTTTTCTATAGGCTAACTTTCATCTACAAGCATATCTTGACACAACGAATACAGATTCGTAATTATTATATTATTACTAACATTTTGGATATTCTAACTTATATTTTAGTGCTTGCTACGAAAACTTATCATTAGATATACTTTTCTTACTTTACTTCTTCACTTTTCTAAATACTTAATACTTCTCAAAGCATACTCCTTAAAACTGAAATTCTATCTTCTTTTCTTACTTTACTTCTTCACTTTTCTATAGGCTAACTTTCATCTACAAGCATATCTTGACACAACGAATACAGATTCGTAATTATTATATTATTACTAACATTTTGGATATTCTAACTTATATTTTAGTGCTTGCTACGAAAACTTATCATTAGATATACTTTTCTTACTTTACTTCTTCACTTTTCTAAATACTTAATACTTCTCAAAGCATACTCCTTAAAACTGAAATTCTATCTTCTTTTCTTACTTTACTTCTTCACTTTTCTATAGGCTAACTTTCATCTACAAGCATATCTTGACACAACGAATACAGATTCGTAATTATTATATTATTACTAACATTTTGGATATTCTAACTTATATTTTAGTGCTTGCTACGAAAACTTATCATTAGATATACTTTTCTTACTTTACTTCTTCGCTTTTCTAAATTCTTATTACTTCTCAAACCATACTCCTTAAAACTGAAATTCTATCTTCTTTTCTTACTTTACTTCTTCACTTTTCTATAGGCTAACTTTCATCTACAAGCATATCTTGACACAACGAATACAGATTCGTAATTATTATATTATTACTAACATTTTGGATATTCTAACTTATATTTTAGTGCTTGCTACGAAAACTTATCATTAGATATACTTTTCTTACTTTACTTCTTCGCTTTTCTAAATTCTTATTACTTCTCAAACCATACTCCTTAAAACTGAAATTCTATCTTCTTTTCTTACTTTACTTCTTCACTTTTCTATAGGCTAACTTTCATCTACAAGCATATCTTGACACAACGAATACAGATTCGTAATTATTATATTATTACTAACATTTTGGATATTCTAACTTATATTTTAGTGCTTGCTACGAAAACTTATCATTAGATATACTTTTCTTACTTTACTTCTTCACTTTTCTAAATACTTAATACTTCTCAAAGCATACTCCTTAAAACTGAAATTCTATCTTCTTTTCTTACTTTACTTCTTCACTTTTCTATAGGCTAACTTTCATCTACAAGCATATCTTGACACAACGAATACAGATTCGTAATTATTATATTATTACTAACATTTTGGATATTCTAACTTATATTTTAGTGCTTGCTACGAAAACTTATCATTAGATATACTTTTCTTACTTTACTTCTTCACTTTTCTAAATACTTAATACTTCTCAAAGCATACTCCTTAAAACTGAAATTCTATCTTCTTTTCTTACTTTACTTCTTCACTTTTCTATAGGCTAACTTTCATCTACAAGCATATCTTGACACAACGAATACAGATTCGTAATTATTATATTATTACTAACATTTTGGATATTCTAACTTATATTTTAGTGCTTGCTACGAAAACTTATCATTAGATATACTTTTCTTACTTTACTTCTTCACTTTTCTAAATACTTAATACTTCTCAAAGCATACTCCTTAAAACTGAAATTCTATCTTCTTTTCTTACTTTACTTCTTCACTTTTCTATAGGCTAACTTTCATCTACAAGCATATCTTGACACAACGAATACAGATTCGTAATTATTATATTATTACTAACATTTTGGATATTCTAACTTATATTTTAGTGCTTGCTACGAAAACTTATCATTAGATATACTTTTCTTACTTTACTTCTTCACTTTTCTAAATACTTAATACTTCTCAAAGCATACTCCTTAAAACTGAAATTCTATCTTCTTTTCTTACTTTACTTCTTCACTTTTCTATAGGCTAACTTTCATCTACAAGCATATCTTGACACAACGAATACAGATTCGTAATTATTATATTATACTAACATTTTGGATATTCTAACTTATATTTTAGTGCTTGCTACGAAAACTTATCATTAGATATACTTTTCTTACTTTACTTCTTCGCTTTTCTAAATACTTAATACTTCTCAAAGCATACTCCTTAAAACTGAAATTCTATCTTCTTTTCTTACTTTACTTCTTCACTTTTCTATAGGCTAACTTTCATCTACAAGCATATCTTGACACAACGAATACAGATTCGTAATTATTATATTATTACTAACATTTTGGATATTCTAACTTATATTTTAGTGCTTGCTACGAAAACTTATCATTAGATATACTTTTCTTACTTTACTTCTTCGCTTTTCTAAATTCTTATTACTTCTCAAACCATACTCCTTAAAACTGAAATTCTATCTTCTTTTCTTACTTTACTTCTTCACTTTTCTATAGGCTAACTTTCATCTACAAGCATATCTTGACACAACGAATACAGATTCGTAATTATTATATTATTACTAACATTTTGGATATTCTAACTTATATTTTAGTGCTTGCTACGAAAACTTATCATTAGATATACTTTTCTTACTTTACTTCTTCACTTTTCTAAATACTTAATACTTCTCAAAGCATACTCCTTAAAACTGAAATTCTATCTTCTTTTCTTACTTTACTTCTTCACTTTTCTATAGGCTAACTTTCATCTACAAGCATATCTTGACACAACGAATACAGATTCGTAATTATTATATTATTACTAACATTTTGGATATTCTAACTTATATTTTAGTGCTTGCTACGAAAACTTATCATTAGATATACTTTTCTTACTTTACTTCTTCACTTTTCTAAATACTTAATACTTCTCAAACCATACTCCTTAAAACTGAAATTCTATCTTCTTTTCTTACTTTACTTCTTCACTTTTCTATAGGCTAACTTTCATCTACAAGCATATCTTGACACAACGAATACAGATTCGTAATTATTATATTATTACTAACATTTTGGATATTCTAACTTATATTTTAGTGCTTGCTACGAAAACTTATCATTAGATATACTTTTCTTACTTTACTTCTTCACTTTTCTAAATTCTTATTACTTCTCAAACCATACTCCTTAAAACTGAAATTCTATCTTCTTTTCTTACTTTACTTCTTCACTTTTCTATAGGCTAACTTTCATCTACAAGCATATCTTGACACAACGAATACAGATTCGTAATTATTATATTATTACTAACATTTTGGATATTCTAACTTATATTTTAGTGCTTGCTACGAAAACTTATCATTAGATATACTTTTCTTACTTTACTTCTTCACTTTTCTAAATACTTAATACTTCTCAAAGCATACTCCTTAAAACTGAAATTCTATCTTCTTTTCTTACTTTACTTCTTCACTTTTCTATAGGCTAACTTTCATCTACAAGCATATCTTGACACAACGAATACAGATTCGTAATTATTATATTATTACTAACATTTTGGATATTCTAACTTATATTTTAGTGCTTGCTACGAAAACTTATCATTAGATATACTTTTCTTACTTTACTTCTTCACTTTTCTAAATACTTAATACTTCTCAAAGCATACTCCTTAAAACTGAAATTCTATCTTCTTTTCTTACTTTACTTCTTCACTTTTCTATAGGCTAACTTTCATCTACAAGCATATCTTGACACAACGAATACAGATTCGTAATTATTATATTATTACTAACATTTTGGATATTCTAACTTATATTTTAGTGCTTGCTACGAAAACTTATCATTAGATATACTTTTCTTACTTTACTTCTTCGCTTTTCTAAATACTTATTACTTCTCAAAGCATACTCCTTAAAACTGAAATTCTATCTTCTTTTCTTACTTTACTTCTTCACTTTTCTATAGGCTAACTTTCATCTACAAGCATATCTTGACACAACGAATACAGATTCGTAATTATTATATTATTACTAACATTTTGGATATTCTAACTTATATTTTAGTGCTTGCTACGAAAACTTATCATTAGATATACTTTTCTTACTTTACTTCTTCACTTTTCTAAATACTTATTACTTCTCAAAGCATACTCCTTAAAACTGAAATTCTATCTTCTTTTCTTACTTTACTTCTTCACTTTTCTATAGGCTAACTTTCATCTACAAGCATATCTTGACACAACGAATACAGATTCGTAATTATTATATTATTACTAACATTTTGGATATTCTAACTTATATTTTAGTGCTTGCTACGAAAACTTATCATTAGATATACTTTTCTTACTTTACTTCTTCGCTTTTCTAAATACTTAATACTTCTCAAAGCATACTCCTTAAAACTGAAATTCTATCTTCTTTTCTTACTTTACTTCTTCACTTTTCTATAGGCTAACTTTCATCTACAAGCATATCTTGACACAACGAATACAGATTCGTAATTATTATATTATTACTAACATTTTGGATATTCTAACTTATATTTTAGTGCTTGCTACGAAAACTTATCATTAGATATACTTTTCTTACTTTACTTCTTCACTTTTCTAAATACTTAATACTTCTCAAAGCATACTCCTTAAAACTGAAATTCTATCTTCTTTTCTTACTTTACTTCTTCACTTTTCTATAGGCTAACTTTCATCTACAAGCATATCTTGACACAACGAATACAGATTCGTAATTATTATATTATTACTAACATTTTGGATATTCTAACTTATATTTTAGTGCTTGCTACGAAAACTTATCATTAGATATACTTTTCTTACTTTACTTCTTCGCTTTTCTAAATACTTAATACTTCTCAAAGCATACTCCTTAAAACTGAAATTCTATCTTCTTTTCTTACTTTACTTCTTCACTTTTCTATAGGCTAACTTTCATCTACAAGCATATCTTGACACAACGAATACAGATTCGTAATTATTATATTATTACTAACATTTTGGATATTCTAACTTATATTTTAGTGCTTGCTACGAAAACTTATCATTAGATATACTTTTCTTACTTTACTTCTTCACTTTTCTAAATACTTAATACTTCTCAAAGCATACTCCTTAAAACTGAAATTCTATCTTCTTTTCTTACTTTACTTCTTCACTTTTCTATAGGCTAACTTTCATCTACAAGCATATCTTGACACAACGAATACAGATTCGTAATTATTATATTATTACTAACATTTTGGATATTCTAACTTATATTTTAGTGCTTGCTACGAAAACTTATCATTAGATATACTTTTCTTACTTTACTTCTTCGCTTTTCTAAATACTTAATACTTCTCAAAGCATACTCCTTAAAACTGAAATTCTATCTTCTTTTCTTACTTTACTTCTTCACTTTTCTATAGGCTAACTTTCATCTACAAGCATATCTTGACACAACGAATACAGATTCGTAATTATTATATTATTACTAACATTTTGGATATTCTAACTTATATTTTAGTGCTTGCTACGAAAACTTATCATTAGATATACTTTTCTTACTTTACTTCTTCACTTTTCTAAATACTTAATACTTCTCAAAGCATACTCCTTAAAACTGAAATTCTATCTTCTTTTCTTACTTTACTTCTTCACTTTTCTATAGGCTAACTTTCATCTACAAGCATATCTTGACACAACGAATACAGATTCGTAATTATTATATTATTACTAACATTTTGGATATTCTAACTTATATTTTAGTGCTTGCTACGAAAACTTATCATTAGATATACTTTTCTTACTTTACTTCTTCGCTTTTCTAAATACTTAATACTTCTCAAAGCATACTCCTTAAAACTGAAATTCTATCTTCTTTTCTTACTTTACTTCTTCACTTTTCTATAGGCTAACTTTCATCTACAAGCATATCTTGACACAACGAATACAGATTCGTAATTATTATATTATTACTAACATTTTGGATATTCTAACTTATATTTTAGTGCTTGCTACGAAAACTTATCATTAGATATACTTTTCTTACTTTACTTCTTCACTTTTCTAAATACTTAATACTTCTCAAAGCATACTCCTTAAAACTGAAATTCTATCTTCTTTTCTTACTTTACTTCTTCACTTTTCTATAGGCTAACTTTCATCTACAAGCATATCTTGACACAACGAATACAGATTCGTAATTATTATATTATTACTAACATTTTGGATATTCTAACTTATATTTTAGTGCTTGCTACGAAAACTTATCATTAGATATACTTTTCTTACTTTACTTCTTCGCTTTTCTAAATACTTAATACTTCTCAAAGCATACTCCTTAAAACTGAAATTCTATCTTCTTTTCTTACTTTACTTCTTCACTTTTCTATAGGCTAACTTTCATCTACAAGCATATCTTGACACAACGAATACAGATTCGTAATTATTATATTATTACTAACATTTTGGATATTCTAACTTATATTTTAGTGCTTGCTACGAAAACTTATCATTAGATATACTTTTCTTACTTTACTTCTTCACTTTTCTAAATACTTAATACTTCTCAAAGCATACTCCTTAAAACTGAAATTCTATCTTCTTTTCTTACTTTACTTCTTCACTTTTCTATAGGCTAACTTTCATCTACAAGCATATCTTGACACAACGAATACAGATTCGTAATTATTATATTATTACTAACATTTTGGATATTCTAACTTATATTTTAGTGCTTGCTACGAAAACTTATCATTAGATATACTTTTCTTACTTTACTTCTTCACTTTTCTAAATACTTAATACTTCTCAAAGCATACTCCTTAAAACTGAAATTCTATCTTCTTTTCTTACTTTACTTCTTCACTTTTCTATAGGCTAACTTTCATCTACAAGCATATCTTGACACAACGAATACAGATTCGTAATTATTATATTATTACTAACATTTTGGATATTCTAACTTATATTTTAGTGCTTGCTACGAAAACTTATCATTAGATATACTTTTCTTACTTTACTTCTTCACTTTTCTAAATACTTAATACTTCTCAAAGCATACTCCTTAAAACTGAAATTCTATCTTCTTTTCTTACTTTACTTCTTCACTTTTCTATAGGCTAACTTTCATCTACAAGCATATCTTGACACAACGAATACAGATTCGTAATTATTATATTATTACTAACATTTTGGATATTCTAACTTATATTTTAGTGCTTGCTACGAAAACTTATCATTAGATATACTTTTCTTACTTTACTTCTTCGCTTTTCTAAATACTTAATACTTCTCAAAGCATACTCCTTAAAACTGAAATTCTATCTTCTTTTCTTACTTTACTTCTTCACTTTTCTATAGGCTAACTTTCATCTACAAGCATATCTTGACACAACGAATACAGATTCGTAATTATTATATTATTACTAACATTTTGGATATTCTAACTTATATTTTAGTGCTTGCTACGAAAACTTATCATTAGATATACTTTTCTTACTTTACTTCTTCGCTTTTCTAAATTCTTATTACTTCTCAAACCATACTCCTTAAAACTGAAATTCTATCTTCTTTTCTTACTTTACTTCTTCACTTTTCTATAGGCTAACTTTCATCTACAAGCATATCTTGACACAACGAATACAGATTCGTAATTATTATATTATTACTAACATTTTGGATATTCTAACTTATATTTTAGTGCTTGCTACGAAAACTTATCATTAGATATACTTTTCTTACTTTACTTCTTCACTTTTCTAAATACTTAATACTTCTCAAAGCATACTCCTTAAAACTGAAATTCTATCTTCTTTTCTTACTTTACTTCTTCACTTTTCTATAGGCTAACTTTCATCTACAAGCATATCTTGACACAACGAATACAGATTCGTAATTATTATATTATTACTAACATTTTGGATATTCTAACTTATATTTTAGTGCTTGCTACGAAAACTTATCATTAGATATACTTTTCTTACTTTACTTCTTCACTTTTCTAAATACTTAATACTTCTCAAAGCATACTCCTTAAAACTGAAATTCTATCTTCTTTTCTTACTTTACTTCTTCACTTTTCTATAGGCTAACTTTCATCTACAAGCATATCTTGACACAACGAATACAGATTCGTAATTATTATATTATTACTAACATTTTGGATATTCTAACTTATATTTTAGTGCTTGCTACGAAAACTTATCATTAGATATACTTTTCTTACTTTACTTCTTCGCTTTTCTAAATACTTATTACTTCTCAAAGCATACTCCTTAAAACTGAAATTCTATCTTCTTTTCTTACTTTACTTCTTCACTTTTCTATAGGCTAACTTTCATCTACAAGCATATCTTGACACAACGAATACAGATTCGTAATTATTATATTATTACTAACATTTTGGATATTCTAACTTATATTTTAGTGCTTGCTACGAAAACTTATCATTAGATATACTTTTCTTACTTTACTTCTTCACTTTTCTAAATACTTAATACTTCTCAAACCATACTCCTTAAAACTGAAATTCTATCTTCTTTTCTTACTTTACTTCTTCACTTTTCTATAGGCTAACTTTCATCTACAAGCATATCTTGACACAACGAATACAGATTCGTAATTATTATATTATTACTAACATTTTGGATATTCTAACTTATATTTTAGTGCTTGCTACGAAAACTTATCATTAGATATACTTTTCTTACTTTACTTCTTCACTTTTCTAAATACTTAATACTTCTCAAAGCATACTCCTTAAAACTGAAATTCTATCTTCTTTTCTTACTTTACTTCTTCACTTTTCTATAGGCTAACTTTCATCTACAAGCATATCTTGACACAACGAATACAGATTCGTAATTATTATATTATTACTAACATTTTGGATATTCTAACTTATATTTTAGTGCTTGCTACGAAAACTTATCATTAGATATACTTTTCTTACTTTACTTCTTCACTTTTCTAAATACTTAATACTTCTCAAAGCATACTCCTTAAAACTGAAATTCTATCTTCTTTTCTTACTTTACTTCTTCACTTTTCTATAGGCTAACTTTCATCTACAAGCATATCTTGACACAACGAATACAGATTCGTAATTATTATATTATTACTAACATTTTGGATATTCTAACTTATATTTTAGTGCTTGCTACGAAAACTTATCATTAGATATACTTTTCTTACTTTACTTCTTCACTTTTCTAAATACTTAATACTTCTCAAAGCATACTCCTTAAAACTGAAATTCTATCTTCTTTTCTTACTTTACTTCTTCACTTTTCTATAGGCTAACTTTCATCTACAAGCATATCTTGACACAACGAATACAGATTCGTAATTATTATATTATTACTAACATTTTGGATATTCTAACTTATATTTTAGTGCTTGCTACGAAAACTTATCATTAGATATACTTTTCTTACTTTACTTCTTCACTTTTCTAAATACTTAATACTTCTCAAAGCATACTCCTTAAAACTGAAATTCTATCTTCTTTTCTTACTTTACTTCTTCACTTTTCTATAGGCTAACTTTCATCTACAAGCATATCTTGACACAACGAATACAGATTCGTAATTATTATATTATTACTAACATTTTGGATATTCTAACTTATATTTTAGTGCTTGCTACGAAAACTTATCATTAGATATACTTTTCTTACTTTACTTCTTCGCTTTTCTAAATACTTAATACTTCTCAAAGCATACTCCTTAAAACTGAAATTCTATCTTCTTTTCTTACTTTACTTCTTCACTTTTCTATAGGCTAACTTTCATCTACAAGCATATCTTGACACAACGAATACAGATTCGTAATTATTATATTATTACTAACATTTTGGATATTCTAACTTATATTTTAGTGCTTGCTACGAAAACTTATCATTAGATATACTTTTCTTACTTTACTTCTTCGCTTTTCTAAATTCTTATTACTTCTCAAACCATACTCCTTAAAACTGAAATTCTATCTTCTTTTCTTACTTTACTTCTTCACTTTTCTATAGGCTAACTTTCATCTACAAGCATATCTTGACACAACGAATACAGATTCGTAATTATTATATTATTACTAACATTTTGGATATTCTAACTTATATTTTAGTGCTTGCTACGAAAACTTATCATTAGATATACTTTTCTTACTTTACTTCTTCACTTTTCTAAATACTTAATACTTCTCAAAGCATACTCCTTAAAACTGAAATTCTATCTTCTTTTCTTACTTTACTTCTTCACTTTTCTATAGGCTAACTTTCATCTACAAGCATATCTTGACACAACGAATACAGATTCGTAATTATTATATTATTACTAACATTTTGGATATTCTAACTTATATTTTAGTGCTTGCTACGAAAACTTATCATTAGATATACTTTTCTTACTTTACTTCTTCACTTTTCTAAATACTTAATACTTCTCAAAGCATACTCCTTAAAACTGAAATTCTATCTTCTTTTCTTACTTTACTTCTTCACTTTTCTATAGGCTAACTTTCATCTACAAGCATATCTTGACACAACGAATACAGATTCGTAATTATTATATTATTACTAACATTTTGGATATTCTAACTTATATTTTAGTGCTTGCTACGAAAACTTATCATTAGATATACTTTTCTTACTTTACTTCTTCGCTTTTCTAAATTCTTATTACTTCTCAAACCATACTCCTTAAAACTGAAATTCTATCTTCTTTTCTTACTTTACTTCTTCACTTTTCTATAGGCTAACTTTCATCTACAAGCATATCTTGACACAACGAATACAGATTCGTAATTATTATATTATTACTAACATTTTGGATATTCTAACTTATATTTTAGTGCTTGCTACGAAAACTTATCATTAGATATACTTTTCTTACTTTACTTCTTCACTTTTCTAAATACTTAATACTTCTCAAAGCATACTCCTTAAAACTGAAATTCTATCTTCTTTTCTTACTTTACTTCTTCACTTTTCTATAGGCTAACTTTCATCTACAAGCATATCTTGACACAACGAATACAGATTCGTAATTATTATATTATTACTAACATTTTGGATATTCTAACTTATATTTTAGTGCTTGCTACGAAAACTTATCATTAGATATACTTTTCTTACTTTACTTCTTCACTTTTCTAAATACTTAATACTTCTCAAAGCATACTCCTTAAAACTGAAATTCTATCTTCTTTTCTTACTTTACTTCTTCACTTTTCTATAGGCTAACTTTCATCTACAAGCATATCTTGACACAACGAATACAGATTCGTAATTATTATATTATTACTAACATTTTGGATATTCTAACTTATATTTTAGTGCTTGCTACGAAAACTTATCATTAGATATACTTTTCTTACTTTACTTCTTCGCTTTTCTAAATACTTAATACTTCTCAAAGCATACTCCTTAAAACTGAAATTCTATCTTCTTTTCTTACTTTACTTCTTCACTTTTCTATAGGCTAACTTTCATCTACAAGCATATCTTGACACAACGAATACAGATTCGTAATTATTATATTATTACTAACATTTTGGATATTCTAACTTATATTTTAGTGCTTGCTACGAAAACTTATCATTAGATATACTTTTCTTACTTTACTTCTTCGCTTTTCTAAATTCTTATTACTTCTCAAACCATACTCCTTAAAACTGAAATTCTATCTTCTTTTCTTACTTTACTTCTTCACTTTTCTATAGGCTAACTTTCATCTACAAGCATATCTTGACACAACGAATACAGATTCGTAATTATTATATTATTACTAACATTTTGGATATTCTAACTTATATTTTAGTGCTTGCTACGAAAACTTATCATTAGATATACTTTTCTTACTTTACTTCTTCGCTTTTCTAAATACTTAATACTTCTCAAAGCATACTCCTTAAAACTGAAATTCTATCTTCTTTTCTTACTTTACTTCTTCACTTTTCTATAGGCTAACTTTCATCTACAAGCATATCTTGACACAACGAATACAGATTCGTAATTATTATATTATTACTAACATTTTGGATATTCTAACTTATATTTTAGTGCTTGCTACGAAAACTTATCATTAGATATACTTTTCTTACTTTACTTCTTCACTTTTCTAAATTCTTAATACTTCTCAAACCATACTCCTTAAAACTGAAATTCTATCTTCTTTTCTTACTTTACTTCTTCACTTTTCTATAGGCTAACTTTCATCTACAAGCATATCTTGACACAACGAATACAGATTCGTAATTATTATATTATTACGAATCTGTATTCGTTGTGTCAAGATATGCTTGTAGATGAAAGTTAGCCTATAGAAAAGTGAAGAAGTAAAGTAAGAAAAGAAGATAGAATTTCAGTTTTAAGGAGTATGCTTTGAGAAGTATTAAGTATTTAGAAAAGTGAAGAAGTAAAGTAAGAAAAGTATATCTAATGATAAGTTTTCGTAGCAAGCACTAAAATATAAGTTAGAATATCCAAAATGTTAGTAATAATATAATAATTACGAATCTGTATTCGTTGTGTCAAGATATGCTTGTAGATGAAAGTTAGCCTATAGAAAAGTGAAGAAGTAAAGTAAGAAAAGAAGATAGAATTTCAGTTTTAAGGAGTATGCTTTGAGAAGTATTAAGTATTTAGAAAAGCGAAGAAGTAAAGTAAGAAAAGTATATCTAATGATAAGTTTTCGTAGCAAGCACTAAAATATAAGTTAGAATATCCAAAATGTTAGTAATAATATAATAATTACGAATCTGTATTCGTTGTGTCAAGATATGCTTGTAGATGAAAGTTAGCCTATAGAAAAGTGAAGAAGTAAAGTAAGAAAAGAAGATAGAATTTCAGTTTTAAGGAGTATGGTTTGAGAAGTAATAAGAATTTAGAAAAGCGAAGAAGTAAAGTAAGAAAAGTATATCTAATGATAAGTTTTCGTAGCAAGCACTAAAATATAAGTTAGAATATCCAAAATGTTAGTAATAATATAATAATTACGAATCTGTATTCGTTGTGTCAAGATATGCTTGTAGATGAAAGTTAGCCTATAGAAAAGTGAAGAAGTAAAGTAAGAAAAGAAGATAGAATTTCAGTTTTAAGGAGTATGCTTTGAGAAGTATTAAGTATTTAGAAAAGCGAAGAAGTAAAGTAAGAAAAGTATATCTAATGATAAGTTTTCGTAGCAAGCACTAAAATATAAGTTAGAATATCCAAAATGTTAGTAATAATATAATAATTACGAATCTGTATTCGTTGTGTCAAGATATGCTTGTAGATGAAAGTTAGCCTATAGAAAAGTGAAGAAGTAAAGTAAGAAAAGAAGATAGAATTTCAGTTTTAAGGAGTATGCTTTGAGAAGTATTAAGTATTTAGAAAAGTGAAGAAGTAAAGTAAGAAAAGTATATCTAATGATAAGTTTTCGTAGCAAGCACTAAAATATAAGTTAGAATATCCAAAATGTTAGTAATAATATAATAATTACGAATCTGTATTCGTTGTGTCAAGATATGCTTGTAGATGAAAGTTAGCCTATAGAAAAGTGAAGAAGTAAAGTAAGAAAAGAAGATAGAATTTCAGTTTTAAGGAGTATGGTTTGAGAAGTATTAAGAATTTAGAAAAGTGAAGAAGTAAAGTAAGAAAAGTATATCTAATGATAAGTTTTCGTAGCAAGCACTAAAATATAAGTTAGAATATCCAAAATGTTAGTAATAATATAATAATTACGAATCTGTATTCGTTGTGTCAAGATATGCTTGTAGATGAAAGTTAGCCTATAGAAAAGTGAAGAAGTAAAGTAAGAAAAGAAGATAGAATTTCAGTTTTAAGGAGTATGGTTTGAGAAGTAATAAGAATTTAGAAAAGCGAAGAAGTAAAGTAAGAAAAGTATATCTAATGATAAGTTTTCGTAGCAAGCACTAAAATATAAGTTAGAATATCCAAAATGTTAGTAATAATATAATAATTACGAATCTGTATTCGTTGTGTCAAGATATGCTTGTAGATGAAAGTTAGCCTATAGAAAAGTGAAGAAGTAAAGTAAGAAAAGAAGATAGAATTTCAGTTTTAAGGAGTATGCTTTGAGAAGTATTAAGTATTTAGAAAAGCGAAGAAGTAAAGTAAGAAAAGTATATCTAATGATAAGTTTTCGTAGCAAGCACTAAAATATAAGTTAGAATATCCAAAATGTTAGTAATAATATAATAATTACGAATCTGTATTCGTTGTGTCAAGATATGCTTGTAGATGAAAGTTAGCCTATAGAAAAGTGAAGAAGTAAAGTAAGAAAAGAAGATAGAATTTCAGTTTTAAGGAGTATGCTTTGAGAAGTATTAAGTATTTAGAAAAGCGAAGAAGTAAAGTAAGAAAAGTATATCTAATGATAAGTTTTCGTAGCAAGCACTAAAATATAAGTTAGAATATCCAAAATGTTAGTAATAATATAATAATTACGAATCTGTATTCGTTGTGTCAAGATATGCTTGTAGATGAAAGTTAGCCTATAGAAAAGTGAAGAAGTAAAGTAAGAAAAGAAGATAGAATTTCAGTTTTAAGGAGTATGCTTTGAGAAGTAATAAGAATTTAGAAAAGCGAAGAAGTAAAGTAAGAAAAGTATATCTAATGATAAGTTTTCGTAGCAAGCACTAAAATATAAGTTAGAATATCCAAAATGTTAGTAATAATATAATAATTACGAATCTGTATTCGTTGTGTCAAGATATGCTTGTAGATGAAAGTTAGCCTATAGAAAAGTGAAGAAGTAAAGTAAGAAAAGAAGATAGAATTTCAGTTTTAAGGAGTATGGTTTGAGAAGTATTAAGTATTTAGAAAAGCGAAGAAGTAAAGTAAGAAAAGTATATCTAATGATAAGTTTTCGTAGCAAGCACTAAAATATAAGTTAGAATATCCAAAATGTTAGTAATAATATAATAATTACGAATCTGTATTCGTTGTGTCAAGATATGCTTGTAGATGAAAGTTAGCCTATAGAAAAGTGAAGAAGTAAAGTAAGAAAAGAAGATAGAATTTCAGTTTTAAGGAGTATGCTTTGAGAAGTATTAAGTATTTAGAAAAGTGAAGAAGTAAAGTAAGAAAAGTATATCTAATGATAAGTTTTCGTAGCAAGCACTAAAATATAAGTTAGAATATCCAAAATGTTAGTAATAATATAATAATTACGAATCTGTATTCGTTGTGTCAAGATATGCTTGTAGATGAAAGTTAGCCTATAGAAAAGTGAAGAAGTAAAGTAAGAAAAGAAGATAGAATTTCAGTTTTAAGGAGTATGCTTTGAGAAGTATTAAGTATTTAGAAAAGTGAAGAAGTAAAGTAAGAAAAGTATATCTAATGATAAGTTTTCGTAGCAAGCACTAAAATATAAGTTAGAATATCCAAAATGTTAGTAATAATATAATAATTACGAATCTGTATTCGTTGTGTCAAGATATGCTTGTAGATGAAAGTTAGCCTATAGAAAAGTGAAGAAGTAAAGTAAGAAAAGAAGATAGAATTTCAGTTTTAAGGAGTATGCTTTGAGAAGTATTAAGTATTTAGAAAAGCGAAGAAGTAAAGTAAGAAAAGTATATCTAATGATAAGTTTTCGTAGCAAGCACTAAAATATAAGTTAGAATATCCAAAATGTTAGTAATAATATAATAATTACGAATCTGTATTCGTTGTGTCAAGATATGCTTGTAGATGAAAGTTAGCCTATAGAAAAGTGAAGAAGTAAAGTAAGAAAAGAAGATAGAATTTCAGTTTTAAGGAGTATGCTTTGAGAAGTATTAAGTATTTAGAAAAGTGAAGAAGTAAAGTAAGAAAAGTATATCTAATGATAAGTTTTCGTAGCAAGCACTAAAATATAAGTTAGAATATCCAAAATGTTAGTAATAATATAATAATTACGAATCTGTATTCGTTGTGTCAAGATATGCTTGTAGATGAAAGTTAGCCTATAGAAAAGTGAAGAAGTAAAGTAAGAAAAGAAGATAGAATTTCAGTTTTAAGGAGTATGGTTTGAGAAGTATTAAGTATTTAGAAAAGTGAAGAAGTAAAGTAAGAAAAGTATATCTAATGATAAGTTTTCGTAGCAAGCACTAAAATATAAGTTAGAATATCCAAAATGTTAGTAATAATATAATAATTACGAATCTGTATTCGTTGTGTCAAGATATGCTTGTAGATGAAAGTTAGCCTATAGAAAAGTGAAGAAGTAAAGTAAGAAAAGAAGATAGAATTTCAGTTTTAAGGAGTATGGTTTGAGAAGTAATAAGAATTTAGAAAAGCGAAGAAGTAAAGTAAGAAAAGTATATCTAATGATAAGTTTTCGTAGCAAGCACTAAAATATAAGTTAGAATATCCAAAATGTTAGTAATAATATAATAATTACGAATCTGTATTCGTTGTGTCAAGATATGCTTGTAGATGAAAGTTAGCCTATAGAAAAGTGAAGAAGTAAAGTAAGAAAAGAAGATAGAATTTCAGTTTTAAGGAGTATGCTTTGAGAAGTATTAAGTATTTAGAAAAGTGAAGAAGTAAAGTAAGAAGAAAAGTATATCTAATGATAAGTTTTCGTAGCAAGCACTAAAATATAAGTTAGAATATCCAAAATGTTAGTAATAATATAATAATTACGAATCTGTATTCGTTGTGTCAAGATATGCTTGTAGATGAAAGTTAGCCTATAGAAAAGTGAAGAAGTAAAGTAAGAAAAGAAGATAGAATTTCAGTTTTAAGGAGTATGCTTTGAGAAGTAATAAGTATTTAGAAAAGTGAAGAAGTAAAGTAAGAAAAGTATATCTAATGATAAGTTTTCGTAGCAAGCACTAAAATATAAGTTAGAATATCCAAAATGTTAGTAATAATATAATAATTACGAATCTGTATTCGTTGTGTCAAGATATGCTTGTAGATGAAAGTTAGCCTATAGAAAAGTGAAGAAGTAAAGTAAGAAAAGAAGATAGAATTTCAGTTTTAAGGAGTATGCTTTGAGAAGTATTAAGTATTTAGAAAAGCGAAGAAGTAAAGTAAGAAAAGTATATCTAATGATAAGTTTTCGTAGCAAGCACTAAAATATAAGTTAGAATATCCAAAATGTTAGTAATAATATAATAATTACGAATCTGTATTCGTTGTGTCAAGATATGCTTGTAGATGAAAGTTAGCCTATAGAAAAGTGAAGAAGTAAAGTAAGAAAAGAAGATAGAATTTCAGTTTTAAGGAGTATGCTTTGAGAAGTATTAAGTATTTAGAAAAGCGAAGAAGTAAAGTAAGAAAAGTATATCTAATGATAAGTTTTCGTAGCAAGCACTAAAATATAAGTTAGAATATCCAAAATGTTAGTAATAATATAATAATTACGAATCTGTATTCGTTGTGTCAAGATATGCTTGTAGATGAAAGTTAGCCTATAGAAAAGTGAAGAAGTAAAGTAAGAAAAGAAGATAGAATTTCAGTTTTAAGGAGTATGCTTTGAGAAGTAATAAGTATTTAGAAAAGTGAAGAAGTAAAGTAAGAAAAGTATATCTAATGATAAGTTTTCGTAGCAAGCACTAAAATATAAGTTAGAATATCCAAAATGTTAGTAATAATATAATAATTACGAATCTGTATTCGTTGTGTCAAGATATGCTTGTAGATGAAAGTTAGCCTATAGAAAAGTGAAGAAGTAAAGTAAGAAAAGAAGATAGAATTTCAGTTTTAAGGAGTATGCTTTGAGAAGTATTAAGTATTTAGAAAAGTGAAGAAGTAAAGTAAGAAAAGTATATCTAATGATAAGTTTTCGTAGCAAGCACTAAAATATAAGTTAGAATATCCAAAATGTTAGTAATAATATAATAATTACGAATCTGTATTCGTTGTGTCAAGATATGCTTGTAGATGAAAGTTAGCCTATAGAAAAGTGAAGAAGTAAAGTAAGAAAAGAAGATAGAATTTCAGTTTTAAGGAGTATGCTTTGAGAAGTATTAAGTATTTAGAAAAGTGAAGAAGTAAAGTAAGAAAAGTATATCTAATGATAAGTTTTCGTAGCAAGCACTAAAATATAAGTTAGAATATCCAAAATGTTAGTAATAATATAATAATTACGAATCTGTATTCGTTGTGTCAAGATATGCTTGTAGATGAAAGTTAGCCTATAGAAAAGTGAAGAAGTAAAGTAAGAAAAGAAGATAGAATTTCAGTTTTAAGGAGTATGCTTTGAGAAGTATTAAGTATTTAGAAAAGCGAAGAAGTAAAGTAAGAAAAGTATATCTAATGATAAGTTTTCGTAGCAAGCACTAAAATATAAGTTAGAATATCCAAAATGTTAGTAATAATATAATAATTACGAATCTGTATTCGTTGTGTCAAGATATGCTTGTAGATGAAAGTTAGCCTATAGAAAAGTGAAGAAGTAAAGTAAGAAAAGAAGATAGAATTTCAGTTTTAAGGAGTATGCTTTGAGAAGTATTAAGTATTTAGAAAAGCGAAGAAGTAAAGTAAGAAAAGTATATCTAATGATAAGTTTTCGTAGCAAGCACTAAAATATAAGTTAGAATATCCAAAATGTTAGTAATAATATAATAATTACGAATCTGTATTCGTTGTGTCAAGATATGCTTGTAGATGAAAGTTAGCCTATAGAAAAGTGAAGAAGTAAAGTAAGAAAAGAAGATAGAATTTCAGTTTTAAGGAGTATGCTTTGAGAAGTATTAAGTATTTAGAAAAGCGAAGAAGTAAAGTAAGAAAAGTATATCTAATGATAAGTTTTCGTAGCAAGCACTAAAATATAAGTTAGAATATCCAAAATGTTAGTAATAATATAATAATTACGAATCTGTATTCGTTGTGTCAAGATATGCTTGTAGATGAAAGTTAGCCTATAGAAAAGTGAAGAAGTAAAGTAAGAAAAGAAGATAGAATTTCAGTTTTAAGGAGTATGCTTTGAGAAGTATTAAGTATTTAGAAAAGTGAAGAAGTAAAGTAAGAAAAGTATATCTAATGATAAGTTTTCGTAGCAAGCACTAAAATATAAGTTAGAATATCCAAAATGTTAGTAATAATATAATAATTACGAATCTGTATTCGTTGTGTCAAGATATGCTTGTAGATGAAAGTTAGCCTATAGAAAAGTGAAGAAGTAAAGTAAGAAAAGAAGATAGAATTTCAGTTTTAAGGAGTATGCTTTGAGAAGTATTAAGTATTTAGAAAAGCGAAGAAGTAAAGTAAGAAAAGTATATCTAATGATAAGTTTTCGTAGCAAGCACTAAAATATAAGTTAGAATATCCAAAATGTTAGTAATAATATAATAATTACGAATCTGTATTCGTTGTGTCAAGATATGCTTGTAGATGAAAGTTAGCCTATAGAAAAGTGAAGAAGTAAAGTAAGAAAAGAAGATAGAATTTCAGTTTTAAGGAGTATGCTTTGAGAAGTATTAAGTATTTAGAAAAGTGAAGAAGTAAAGTAAGAAAAGTATATCTAATGATAAGTTTTCGTAGCAAGCACTAAAATATAAGTTAGAATATCCAAAATGTTAGTAATAATATAATAATTACGAATCTGTATTCGTTGTGTCAAGATATGCTTGTAGATGAAAGTTAGCCTATAGAAAAGTGAAGAAGTAAAGTAAGAAAAGAAGATAGAATTTCAGTTTTAAGGAGTATGGTTTGAGAAGTAATAAGAATTTAGAAAAGCGAAGAAGTAAAGTAAGAAAAGTATATCTAATGATAAGTTTTCGTAGCAAGCACTAAAATATAAGTTAGAATATCCAAAATGTTAGTAATAATATAATAATTACGAATCTGTATTCGTTGTGTCAAGATATGCTTGTAGATGAAAGTTAGCCTATAGAAAAGTGAAGAAGTAAAGTAAGAAAAGAAGATAGAATTTCAGTTTTAAGGAGTATGCTTTGAGAAGTATTAAGTATTTAGAAAAGTGAAGAAGTAAAGTAAGAAAAGTATATCTAATGATAAGTTTTCGTAGCAAGCACTAAAATATAAGTTAGAATATCCAAAATGTTAGTAATAATATAATAATTACGAATCTGTATTCGTTGTGTCAAGATATGCTTGTAGATGAAAGTTAGCCTATAGAAAAGTGAAGAAGTAAAGTAAGAAAAGAAGATAGAATTTCAGTTTTAAGGAGTATGCTTTGAGAAGTATTAAGTATTTAGAAAAGTGAAGAAGTAAAGTAAGAAAAGTATATCTAATGATAAGTTTTCGTAGCAAGCACTAAAATATAAGTTAGAATATCCAAAATGTTAGTAATAATATAATAATTACGAATCTGTATTCGTTGTGTCAAGATATGCTTGTAGATGAAAGTTAGCCTATAGAAAAGTGAAGAAGTAAAGTAAGAAAAGAAGATAGAATTTCAGTTTTAAGGAGTATGCTTTGAGAAGTATTAAGTATTTAGAAAAGTGAAGAAGTAAAGTAAGAAAAGTATATCTAATGATAAGTTTTCGTAGCAAGCACTAAAATATAAGTTAGAATATCCAAAATGTTAGTAATAATATAATAATTACGAATCTGTATTCGTTGTGTCAAGATATGCTTGTAGATGAAAGTTAGCCTATAGAAAAGTGAAGAAGTAAAGTAAGAAAAGAAGATAGAATTTCAGTTTTAAGGAGTATGGTTTGAGAAGTAATAAGAATTTAGAAAAGCGAAGAAGTAAAGTAAGAAAAGTATATCTAATGATAAGTTTTCGTAGCAAGCACTAAAATATAAGTTAGAATATCCAAAATGTTAGTAATAATATAATAATTACGAATCTGTATTCGTTGTGTCAAGATATGCTTGTAGATGAAAGTTAGCCTATAGAAAAGTGAAGAAGTAAAGTAAGAAAAGAAGATAGAATTTCAGTTTTAAGGAGTATGCTTTGAGAAGTAATAAGTATTTAGAAAAGCGAAGAAGTAAAGTAAGAAAAGTATATCTAATGATAAGTTTTCGTAGCAAGCACTAAAATATAAGTTAGAATATCCAAAATGTTAGTAATAATATAATAATTACGAATCTGTATTCGTTGTGTCAAGATATGCTTGTAGATGAAAGTTAGCCTATAGAAAAGTGAAGAAGTAAAGTAAGAAAAGAAGATAGAATTTCAGTTTTAAGGAGTATGCTTTGAGAAGTATTAAGTATTTAGAAAAGTGAAGAAGTAAAGTAAGAAAAGTATATCTAATGATAAGTTTTCGTAGCAAGCACTAAAATATAAGTTAGAATATCCAAAATGTTAGTAATAATATAATAATTACGAATCTGTATTCGTTGTGTCAAGATATGCTTGTAGATGAAAGTTAGCCTATAGAAAAGTGAAGAAGTAAAGTAAGAAAAGAAGATAGAATTTCAGTTTTAAGGAGTATGGTTTGAGAAGTAATAAGAATTTAGAAAAGTGAAGAAGTAAAGTAAGAAAAGTATATCTAATGATAAGTTTTCGTAGCAAGCACTAAAATATAAGTTAGAATATCCAAAATGTTAGTAATAATATAATAATTACGAATCTGTATTCGTTGTGTCAAGATATGCTTGTAGATGAAAGTTAGCCTATAGAAAAGTGAAGAAGTAAAGTAAGAAAAGAAGATAGAATTTCAGTTTTAAGGAGTATGGTTTGAGAAGTATTAAGTATTTAGAAAAGTGAAGAAGTAAAGTAAGAAAAGTATATCTAATGATAAGTTTTCGTAGCAAGCACTAAAATATAAGTTAGAATATCCAAAATGTTAGTAATAATATAATAATTACGAATCTGTATTCGTTGTGTCAAGATATGCTTGTAGATGAAAGTTAGCCTATAGAAAAGTGAAGAAGTAAAGTAAGAAAAGAAGATAGAATTTCAGTTTTAAGGAGTATGCTTTGAGAAGTATTAAGTATTTAGAAAAGTGAAGAAGTAAAGTAAGAAAAGTATATCTAATGATAAGTTTTCGTAGCAAGCACTAAAATATAAGTTAGAATATCCAAAATGTTAGTAATAATATAATAATTACGAATCTGTATTCGTTGTGTCAAGATATGCTTGTAGATGAAAGTTAGCCTATAGAAAAGTGAAGAAGTAAAGTAAGAAAAGAAGATAGAATTTCAGTTTTAAGGAGTATGGTTTGAGAAGTATTAAGTATTTAGAAAAGCGAAGAAGTAAAGTAAGAAAAGTATATCTAATGATAAGTTTTCGTAGCAAGCACTAAAATATAAGTTAGAATATCCAAAATGTTAGTAATAATATAATAATTACGAATCTGTATTCGTTGTGTCAAGATATGCTTGTAGATGAAAGTTAGCCTATAGAAAAGTGAAGAAGTAAAGTAAGAAAAGAAGATAGAATTTCAGTTTTAAGGAGTATGCTTTGAGAAGTATTAAGTATTTAGAAAAGTGAAGAAGTAAAGTAAGAAAAGTATATCTAATGATAAGTTTTCGTAGCAAGCACTAAAATATAAGTTAGAATATCCAAAATGTTAGTAATAATATAATAATTACGAATCTGTATTCGTTGTGTCAAGATATGCTTGTAGATGAAAGTTAGCCTATAGAAAAGTGAAGAAGTAAAGTAAGAAAAGAAGATAGAATTTCAGTTTTAAGGAGTATGGTTTGAGAAGTATTAAGTATTTAGAAAAGTGAAGAAGTAAAGTAAGAAAAGTATATCTAATGATAAGTTTTCGTAGCAAGCACTAAAATATAAGTTAGAATATCCAAAATGTTAGTAATAATATAATAATTACGAATCTGTATTCGTTGTGTCAAGATATGCTTGTAGATGAAAGTTAGCCTATAGAAAAGTGAAGAAGTAAAGTAAGAAAAGAAGATAGAATTTCAGTTTTAAGGAGTATGCTTTGAGAAGTATTAAGAATTTAGAAAAGCGAAGAAGTAAAGTAAGAAAAGTATATCTAATGATAAGTTTTCGTAGCAAGCACTAAAATATAAGTTAGAATATCCAAAATGTTAGTAATAATATAATAATTACGAATCTGTATTCGTTGTGTCAAGATATGCTTGTAGATGAAAGTTAGCCTATAGAAAAGTGAAGAAGTAAAGTAAGAAAAGAAGATAGAATTTCAGTTTTAAGGAGTATGCTTTGAGAAGTATTAAGTATTTAGAAAAGTGAAGAAGTAAAGTAAGAAAAGTATATCTAATGATAAGTTTTCGTAGCAAGCACTAAAATATAAGTTAGAATATCCAAAATGTTAGTAATAATATAATAATTACGAATCTGTATTCGTTGTGTCAAGATATGCTTGTAGATGAAAGTTAGCCTATAGAAAAGTGAAGAAGTAAAGTAAGAAAAGAAGATAGAATTTCAGTTTTAAGGAGTATGCTTTGAGAAGTATTAAGTATTTAGAAAAGCGAAGAAGTAAAGTAAGAAAAGTATATCTAATGATAAGTTTTCGTAGCAAGCACTAAAATATAAGTTAGAATATCCAAAATGTTAGTAATAATATAATAATTACGAATCTGTATTCGTTGTGTCAAGATATGCTTGTAGATGAAAGTTAGCCTATAGAAAAGTGAAGAAGTAAAGTAAGAAAAGAAGATAGAATTTCAGTTTTAAGGAGTATGGTTTGAGAAGTAATAAGAATTTAGAAAAGCGAAGAAGTAAAGTAAGAAAAGTATATCTAATGATAAGTTTTCGTAGCAAGCACTAAAATATAAGTTAGAATATCCAAAATGTTAGTAATAATATAATAATTACGAATCTGTATTCGTTGTGTCAAGATATGCTTGTAGATGAAAGTTAGCCTATAGAAAAGTGAAGAAGTAAAGTAAGAAAAGAAGATAGAATTTCAGTTTTAAGGAGTATGCTTTGAGAAGTATTAAGTATTTAGAAAAGTGAAGAAGTAAAGTAAGAAAAGTATATCTAATGATAAGTTTTCGTAGCAAGCACTAAAATATAAGTTAGAATATCCAAAATGTTAGTAATAATATAATAATTACGAATCTGTATTCGTTGTGTCAAGATATGCTTGTAGATGAAAGTTAGCCTATAGAAAAGTGAAGAAGTAAAGTAAGAAAAGAAGATAGAATTTCAGTTTTAAGGAGTATGCTTTGAGAAGTATTAAGTATTTAGAAAAGTGAAGAAGTAAAGTAAGAAAAGTATATCTAATGATAAGTTTTCGTAGCAAGCACTAAAATATAAGTTAGAATATCCAAAATGTTAGTAATAATATAATAATTACGAATCTGTATTCGTTGTGTCAAGATATGCTTGTAGATGAAAGTTAGCCTATAGAAAAGTGAAGAAGTAAAGTAAGAAAAGAAGATAGAATTTCAGTTTTAAGGAGTATGCTTTGAGAAGTATTAAGTATTTAGAAAAGTGAAGAAGTAAAGTAAGAAAAGTATATCTAATGATAAGTTTTCGTAGCAAGCACTAAAATATAAGTTAGAATATCCAAAATGTTAGTAATAATATAATAATTACGAATCTGTATTCGTTGTGTCAAGATATGCTTGTAGATGAAAGTTAGCCTATAGAAAAGTGAAGAAGTAAAGTAAGAAAAGAAGATAGAATTTCAGTTTTAAGGAGTATGGTTTGAGAAGTAATAAGAATTTAGAAAAGCGAAGAAGTAAAGTAAGAAAAGTATATCTAATGATAAGTTTTCGTAGCAAGCACTAAAATATAAGTTAGAATATCCAAAATGTTAGTAATAATATAATAATTACGAATCTGTATTCGTTGTGTCAAGATATGCTTGTAGATGAAAGTTAGCCTATAGAAAAGTGAAGAAGTAAAGTAAGAAAAGAAGATAGAATTTCAGTTTTAAGGAGTATGCTTTGAGAAGTATTAAGTATTTAGAAAAGTGAAGAAGTAAAGTAAGAAAAGTATATCTAATGATAAGTTTTCGTAGCAAGCACTAAAATATAAGTTAGAATATCCAAAATGTTAGTAATAATATAATAATTACGAATCTGTATTCGTTGTGTCAAGATATGCTTGTAGATGAAAGTTAGCCTATAGAAAAGTGAAGAAGTAAAGTAAGAAAAGAAGATAGAATTTCAGTTTTAAGGAGTATGGTTTGAGAAGTAATAAGAATTTAGAAAAGCGAAGAAGTAAAGTAAGAAAAGTATATCTAATGATAAGTTTTCGTAGCAAGCACTAAAATATAAGTTAGAATATCCAAAATGTTAGTAATAATATAATAATTACGAATCTGTATTCGTTGTGTCAAGATATGCTTGTAGATGAAAGTTAGCCTATAGAAAAGTGAAGAAGTAAAGTAAGAAAAGAAGATAGAATTTCAGTTTTAAGGAGTATGCTTTGAGAAGTATTAAGTATTTAGAAAAGTGAAGAAGTAAAGTAAGAAAAGTATATCTAATGATAAGTTTTCGTAGCAAGCACTAAAATATAAGTTAGAATATCCAAAATGTTAGTAATAATATAATAATTACGAATCTGTATTCGTTGTGTCAAGATATGCTTGTAGATGAAAGTTAGCCTATAGAAAAGTGAAGAAGTAAAGTAAGAAAAGAAGATAGAATTTCAGTTTTAAGGAGTATGCTTTGAGAAGTATTAAGTATTTAGAAAAGTGAAGAAGTAAAGTAAGAAAAGTATATCTAATGATAAGTTTTCGTAGCAAGCACTAAAATATAAGTTAGAATATCCAAAATGTTAGTAATAATATAATAATTACGAATCTGTATTCGTTGTGTCAAGATATGCTTGTAGATGAAAGTTAGCCTATAGAAAAGTGAAGAAGTAAAGTAAGAAAAGAAGATAGAATTTCAGTTTTAAGGAGTATGGTTTGAGAAGTAATAAGAATTTAGAAAAGCGAAGAAGTAAAGTAAGAAAAGTATATCTAATGATAAGTTTTCGTAGCAAGCACTAAAATATAAGTTAGAATATCCAAAATGTTAGTAATAATATAATAATTACGAATCTGTATTCGTTGTGTCAAGATATGCTTGTAGATGAAAGTTAGCCTATAGAAAAGTGAAGAAGTAAAGTAAGAAAAGAAGATAGAATTTCAGTTTTAAGGAGTATGCTTTGAGAAGTATTAAGTATTTAGAAAAGTGAAGAAGTAAAGTAAGAAAAGTATATCTAATGATAAGTTTTCGTAGCAAGCACTAAAATATAAGTTAGAATATCCAAAATGTTAGTAATAATATAATAATTACGAATCTGTATTCGTTGTGTCAAGATATGCTTGTAGATGAAAGTTAGCCTATAGAAAAGTGAAGAAGTAAAGTAAGAAAAGAAGATAGAATTTCAGTTTTAAGGAGTATGCTTTGAGAAGTATTAAGAATTTAGAAAAGCGAAGAAGTAAAGTAAGAAAAGTATATCTAATGATAAGTTTTCGTAGCAAGCACTAAAATATAAGTTAGAATATCCAAAATGTTAGTAATAATATAATAATTACGAATCTGTATTCGTTGTGTCAAGATATGCTTGTAGATGAAAGTTAGCCTATAGAAAAGTGAAGAAGTAAAGTAAGAAAAGAAGATAGAATTTCAGTTTTAAGGAGTATGGTTTGAGAAGTAATAAGAATTTAGAAAAGCGAAGAAGTAAAGTAAGAAAAGTATATCTAATGATAAGTTTTCGTAGCAAGCACTAAAATATAAGTTAGAATATCCAAAATGTTAGTAATAATATAATAATTACGATCTGTATTCGTTGTGTCAAGATATGCTTGTAGATGAAAGTTAGCCTATAGAAAAGTGAAGAAGTAAAGTAAGAAAAGAAGATAGAATTTCAGTTTTAAGGAGTATGCTTTGAGAAGTATTAAGTATTTAGAAAAGTGAAGAAGTAAAGTAAGAAAAGTATATCTAATGATAAGTTTTCGTAGCAAGCACTAAAATATAAGTTAGAATATCCAAAATGTTAGTAATAATATAATAATTACGAATCTGTATTCGTTGTGTCAAGATATGCTTGTAGATGAAAGTTAGCCTATAGAAAAGTGAAGAAGTAAAGTAAGAAAAGAAGATAGAATTTCAGTTTTAAGGAGTATGCTTTGAGAAGTATTAAGAATTTAGAAAAGCGAAGAAGTAAAGTAAGAAAAGTATATCTAATGATAAGTTTTCGTAGCAAGCACTAAAATATAAGTTAGAATATCCAAAATGTTAGTAATAATATAATAATTACGAATCTGTATTCGTTGTGTCAAGATATGCTTGTAGATGAAAGTTAGCCTATAGAAAAGTGAAGAAGTAAAGTAAGAAAAGAAGATAGAATTTCAGTTTTAAGGAGTATGCTTTGAGAAGTATTAAGTATTTAGAAAAGCGAAGAAGTAAAGTAAGAAAAGTATATCTAATGATAAGTTTTCGTAGCAAGCACTAAAATATAAGTTAGAATATCCAAAATGTTAGTAATAATATAATAATTACGAATCTGTATTCGTTGTGTCAAGATATGCTTGTAGATGAAAGTTAGCCTATAGAAAAGTGAAGAAGTAAAGTAAGAAAAGAATATCTAATGATAAGTTTTCGTAGCAAGCACTAAAATATAAGTTAGAATATCCAAAATGTTAGTAATAATATAATAATTACGAATCTGTATTCGTTGTGTCAAGATATGCTTGTAGATGAAAGTTAGCCTATAGAAAAGTGAAGAAGTAAAGTAAGAAAAGAAGATAGAATTTCAGTTTTAAGGAGTATGGTTTGAGAAGTAATAAGAATTTAGAAAAGCGAAGAAGTAAAGTAAGAAAAGTATATCTAATGATAAGTTTTCGTAGCAAGCACTAAAATATAAGTTAGAATATCCAAAATGTTAGTAATAATATAATAATTACGAATCTGTATTCGTTGTGTCAAGATATGCTTGTAGATGAAAGTTAGCCTATAGAAAAGTGAAGAAGTAAAGTAAGAAAAGAAGATAGAATTTCAGTTTTAAGGAGTATGCTTTGAGAAGTATTAAGTATTTAGAAAAGTGAAGAAGTAAAGTAAGAAAAGTATATCTAATGATAAGTTTTCGTAGCAAGCACTAAAATATAAGTTAGAATATCCAAAATGTTAGTAATAATATAATAATTACGAATCTGTATTCGTTGTGTCAAGATATGCTTGTAGATGAAAGTTAGCCTATAGAAAAGTGAAGAAGTAAAGTAAGAAAAGAAGATAGAATTTCAGTTTTAAGGAGTATGCTTTGAGAAGTATTAAGTATTTAGAAAAGTGAAGAAGTAAAGTAAGAAAAGTATATCTAATGATAAGTTTTCGTAGCAAGCACTAAAATATAAGTTAGAATATCCAAAATGTTAGTAATAATATAATAATTACGAATCTGTATTCGTTGTGTCAAGATATGCTTGTAGATGAAAGTTAGCCTATAGAAAAGTGAAGAAGTAAAGTAAGAAAAGAAGATAGAATTTCAGTTTTAAGGAGTATGCTTTGAGAAGTATTAAGAATTTAGAAAAGCGAAGAAGTAAAGTAAGAAAAGTATATCTAATGATAAGTTTTCGTAGCAAGCACTAAAATATAAGTTAGAATATCCAAAATGTTAGTAATAATATAATAATTACGAATCTGTATTCGTTGTGTCAAGATATGCTTGTAGATGAAAGTTAGCCTATAGAAAAGTGAAGAAGTAAAGTAAGAAAAGAAGATAGAATTTCAGTTTTAAGGAGTATGCTTTGAGAAGTATTAAGTATTTAGAAAAGTGAAGAAGTAAAGTAAGAAAAGTATATCTAATGATAAGTTTTCGTAGCAAGCACTAAAATATAAGTTAGAATATCCAAAATGTTAGTAATAATATAATAATTACGAATCTGTATTCGTTGTGTCAAGATATGCTTGTAGATGAAAGTTAGCCTATAGAAAAGTGAAGAAGTAAAGTAAGAAAAGAAGATAGAATTTCAGTTTTAAGGAGTATGCTTTGAGAAGTATTAAGAATTTAGAAAAGCGAAGAAGTAAAGTAAGAAAAGTATATCTAATGATAAGTTTTCGTAGCAAGCACTAAAATATAAGTTAGAATATCCAAAATGTTAGTAATAATATAATAATTACGAATCTGTATTCGTTGTGTCAAGATATGCTTGTAGATGAAAGTTAGCCTATAGAAAAGTGAAGAAGTAAAGTAAGAAAAGAAGATAGAATTTCAGTTTTAAGGAGTATGCTTTGAGAAGTATTAAGTATTTAGAAAAGCGAAGAAGTAAAGTAAGAAAAGTATATCTAATGATAAGTTTTCGTAGCAAGCACTAAAATATAAGTTAGAATATCCAAAATGTTAGTAATAATATAATAATTACGAATCTGTATTCGTTGTGTCAAGATATGCTTGTAGATGAAAGTTAGCCTATAGAAAAGTGAAGAAGTAAAGTAAGAAAAGAATATCTAATGATAAGTTTTCGTAGCAAGCACTAAAATATAAGTTAGAATATCCAAAATGTTAGTAATAATATAATAATTACGAATCTGTATTCGTTGTGTCAAGATATGCTTGTAGATGAAAGTTAGCCTATAGAAAAGTGAAGAAGTAAAGTAAGAAAAGAAGATAGAATTTCAGTTTTAAGGAGTATGCTTTGAGAAGTATTAAGAATTTAGAAAAGCGAAGAAGTAAAGTAAGAAAAGTATATCTAATGATAAGTTTTCGTAGCAAGCACTAAAATATAAGTTAGAATATCCAAAATGTTAGTGAAGAAGTAAAGTAAGAAAAGAAGATAGAATTTCAGTTTTAAGGAGTATGCTTTGAGAAGTATTAAGTATTTAGAAAAGTGAAGAAGTAAAGTAAGAAAAGTATATCTAATGATAAGTTTTCGTAGCAAGCACTAAAATATAAGTTAGAATATCCAAAATGTTAGTAATAATATAATAATTACGAATCTGTATTCGTTGTGTCAAGATATGCTTGTAGATGAAAGTTAGCCTATAGAAAAGTGAAGAAGTAAAGTAAGAAAAGAAGATAGAATTTCAGTTTTAAGGAGTATGGTTTGAGAAGTAATAAGAATTTAGAAAAGCGAAGAAGTAAAGTAAGAAAAGTATATCTAATGATAAGTTTTCGTAGCAAGCACTAAAATATAAGTTAGAATATCCAAAATGTTAGTAATAATATAATAATTACGAATCTGTATTCGTTGTGTCAAGATATGCTTGTAGATGAAAGTTAGCCTATAGAAAAGTGAAGAAGTAAAGTAAGAAAAGAAGATAGAATTTCAGTTTTAAGGAGTATGGTTTGAGAAGTAATAAGAATTTAGAAAAGCGAAGAAGTAAAGTAAGAAAAGTATATCTAATGATAAGTTTTCGTAGCAAGCACTAAAATATAAGTTAGAATATCCAAAATGTTAGTAATAATATAATAATTACGAATCTGTATTCGTTGTGTCAAGATATGCTTGTAGATGAAAGTTAGCCTATAGAAAAGTGAAGAAGTAAAGTAAGAAAAGAAGATAGAATTTCAGTTTTAAGGAGTATGCTTTGAGAAGTATTAAGTATTTAGAAAAGTGAAGAAGTAAAGTAAGAAAAGTATATCTAATGATAAGTTTTCGTAGCAAGCACTAAAATATAAGTTAGAATATCCAAAATGTTAGTAATAATATAATAATTACGAATCTGTATTCGTTGTGTCAAGATATGCTTGTAGATGAAAGTTAGCCTATAGAAAAGTGAAGAAGTAAAGTAAGAAAAGAAGATAGAATTTCAGTTTTAAGGAGTATGCTTTGAGAAGTATTAAGTATTTAGAAAAGTGAAGAAGTAAAGTAAGAAAAGTATATCTAATGATAAGTTTTCGTAGCAAGCACTAAAATATAAGTTAGAATATCCAAAATGTTAGTAATAATATAATAATTACGAATCTGTATTCGTTGTGTCAAGATATGCTTGTAGATGAAAGTTAGCCTATAGAAAAGTGAAGAAGTAAAGTAAGAAAAGAAGATAGAATTTCAGTTTTAAGGAGTATGGTTTGAGAAGTAATAAGAATTTAGAAAAGCGAAGAAGTAAAGTAAGAAAAGTATATCTAATGATAAGTTTTCGTAGCAAGCACTAAAATATAAGTTAGAATATCCAAAATGTTAGTAATAATATAATAATTACGAATCTGTATTCGTTGTGTCAAGATATGCTTGTAGATGAAAGTTAGCCTATAGAAAAGTGAAGAAGTAAAGTAAGAAAAGAAGATAGAATTTCAGTTTTAAGGAGTATGGTTTGAGAAGTAATAAGAATTTAGAAAAGCGAAGAAGTAAAGTAAGAAAAGTATATCTAATGATAAGTTTTCGTAGCAAGCACTAAAATATAAGTTAGAATATCCAAAATGTTAGTAATAATATAATAATTACGAATCTGTATTCGTTGTGTCAAGATATGCTTGTAGATGAAAGTTAGCCTATAGAAAAGTGAAGAAGTAAAGTAAGAAAAGAAGATAGAATTTCAGTTTTAAGGAGTATGGTTTGAGAAGTAATAAGAATTTAGAAAAGCGAAGAAGTAAAGTAAGAAAAGTATATCTAATGATAAGTTTTCGTAGCAAGCACTAAAATATAAGTTAGAATATCCAAAATGTTAGTAATAATATAATAATTACGAATCTGTATTCGTTGTGTCAAGATATGCTTGTAGATGAAAGTTAGCCTATAGAAAAGTGAAGAAGTAAAGTAAGAAAAGAAGATAGAATTTCAGTTTTAAGGAGTATGCTTTGAGAAGTATTAAGTATTTAGAAAAGTGAAGAAGTAAAGTAAGAAAAGTATATCTAATGATAAGTTTTCGTAGCAAGCACTAAAATATAAGTTAGAATATCCAAAATGTTAGTAATAATATAATAATTACGAATCTGTATTCGTTGTGTCAAGATATGCTTGTAGATGAAAGTTAGCCTATAGAAAAGTGAAGAAGTAAAGTAAGAAAAGAAGATAGAATTTCAGTTTTAAGGAGTATGGTTTGAGAAGTAATAAGAATTTAGAAAAGCGAAGAAGTAAAGTAAGAAAAGTATATCTAATGATAAGTTTTCGTAGCAAGCACTAAAATATAAGTTAGAATATCCAAAATGTTAGTAATAATATAATAATTACGAATCTGTATTCGTTGTGTCAAGATATGCTTGTAGATGAAAGTTAGCCTATAGAAAAGTGAAGAAGTAAAGTAAGAAAAGAAGATAGAATTTCAGTTTTAAGGAGTATGGTTTGAGAAGTAATAAGAATTTAGAAAAGCGAAGAAGTAAAGTAAGAAAAGTATATCTAATGATAAGTTTTCGTAGCAAGCACTAAAATATAAGTTAGTTAGTAATAATATAATAATTACGAATCTGTATTCGTTGTGTCAAGATATGCTTGTAGATGAAAGTTAGCCTATAGAAAAGTGAAGAAGTAAAGTAAGAAAAGAAGATAGAATTTCAGTTTTAAGGAGTATGCTTTGAGAAGTATTAAGTATTTAGAAAAGTGAAGAAGTAAAGTAAGAAAAGTATATCTAATGATAAGTTTTCGTAGCAAGCACTAAAATATAAGTTAGAATATCCAAAATGTTAGTAATAATATAATAATTACGAATCTGTATTCGTTGTGTCAAGATATGCTTGTAGATGAAAGTTAGCCTATAGAAAAGTGAAGAAGTAAAGTAAGAAAAGAAGATAGAATTTCAGTTTTAAGGAGTATGGTTTGAGAAGTAATAAGAATTTAGAAAAGCGAAGAAGTAAAGTAAGAAAAGTATATCTAATGATAAGTTTTCGTAGCAAGCACTAAAATATAAGTTAGAATATCCAAAATGTTAGTAATAATATAATAATTACGAATCTGTATTCGTTGTGTCAAGATATGCTTGTAGATGAAAGTTAGCCTATAGAAAAGTGAAGAAGTAAAGTAAGAAAAGAAGATAGAATTTCAGTTTTAAGGAGTATGCTTTGAGAAGTATTAAGTATTTAGAAAAGTGAAGAAGTAAAGTAAGAAAAGTATATCTAATGATAAGTTTTCGTAGCAAGCACTAAAATATAAGTTAGAATATCCAAAATGTTAGTAATAATATAATAATTACGAATCTGTATTCGTTGTGTCAAGATATGCTTGTAGATGAAAGTTAGCCTATAGAAAAGTGAAGAAGTAAAGTAAGAAAAGAAGATAGAATTTCAGTTTTAAGGAGTATGCTTTGAGAAGTATTAAGTATTTAGAAAAGTGAAGAAGTAAAGTAAGAAAAGTATATCTAATGATAAGTTTTCGTAGCAAGCACTAAAATATAAGTTAGAATATCCAAAATGTTAGTAATAATATAATAATTACGAATCTGTATTCGTTGTGTCAAGATATGCTTGTAGATGAAAGTTAGCCTATAGAAAAGTGAAGAAGTAAAGTAAGAAAAGAAGATAGAATTTCAGTTTTAAGGAGTATGGTTTGAGAAGTAATAAGAATTTAGAAAAGTGAAGAAGTAAAGTAAGAAAAGTATATCTAATGATAAGTTTTCGTAGCAAGCACTAAAATATAAGTTAGAATATCCAAAATGTTAGTAATAATATAATAATTACGAATCTGTATTCGTTGTGTCAAGATATGCTTGTAGATGAAAGTTAGCCTATAGAAAAGTGAAGAAGTAAAGTAAGAAAAGAAGATAGAATTTCAGTTTTAAGGAGTATGCTTTGAGAAGTATTAAGTATTTAGAAAAGTGAAGAAGTAAAGTAAGAAAAGTATATCTAATGATAAGTTTTCGTAGCAAGCACTAAAATATAAGTTAGAATATCCAAAATGTTAGTAATAATATAATAATTACGAATCTGTATTCGTTGTGTCAAGATATGCTTGTAGATGAAAGTTAGCCTATAGAAAAGTGAAGAAGTAAAGTAAGAAAAGAAGATAGAATTTCAGTTTTAAGGAGTATGCTTTGAGAAGTATTAAGTATTTAGAAAAGTGAAGAAGTAAAGTAAGAAAAGTATATCTAATGATAAGTTTTCGTAGCAAGCACTAAAATATAAGTTAGAATATCCAAAATGTTAGTAATAATATAATAATTACGAATCTGTATTCGTTGTGTCAAGATATGCTTGTAGATGAAAGTTAGCCTATAGAAAAGTGAAGAAGTAAAGTAAGAAAAGAAGATAGAATTTCAGTTTTAAGGAGTATGGTTTGAGAAGTAATAAGAATTTAGAAAAGCGAAGAAGTAAAGTAAGAAAAGTATATCTAATGATAAGTTTTCGTAGCAAGCACTAAAATATAAGTTAGAATATCCAAAATGTTAGTAATAATATAATAATTACGAATCTGTATTCGTTGTGTCAAGATATGCTTGTAGATGAAAGTTAGCCTATAGAAAAGTGAAGAAGTAAAGTAAGAAAAGAAGATAGAATTTCAGTTTTAAGGAGTATGGTTTGAGAAGTAATAAGAATTTAGAAAAGCGAAGAAGTAAAGTAAGAAAAGTATATCTAATGATAAGTTTTCGTAGCAAGCACTAAAATATAAGTTAGAATATCCAAAATGTTAGTAATAATATAATAATTACGAATCTGTATTCGTTGTGTCAAGATATGCTTGTAGATGAAAGTTAGCCTATAGAAAAGTGAAGAAGTAAAGTAAGAAAAGAAGATAGAATTTCAGTTTTAAGGAGTATGCTTTGAGAAGTATTAAGTATTTAGAAAAGTGAAGAAGTAAAGTAAGAAAAGTATATCTAATGATAAGTTTTCGTAGCAAGCACTAAAATATAAGTTAGAATATCCAAAATGTTAGTAATAATATAATAATTACGAATCTGTATTCGTTGTGTCAAGATATGCTTGTAGATGAAAGTTAGCCTATAGAAAAGTGAAGAAGTAAAGTAAGAAAAGAAGATAGAATTTCAGTTTTAAGGAGTATGCTTTGAGAAGTATTAAGTATTTAGAAAAGTGAAGAAGTAAAGTAAGAAAAGAAGATAGAATTTCAGTTTTAAGGAGTATGGTTTGAGAAGTAATAAGAATTTAGAAAAGCGAAGAAGTAAAGTAAGAAAAGTATATCTAATGATAAGTTTTCGTAGCAAGCACTAAAATATAAGTTAGAATATCCAAAATGTTAGTAATAATATAATAATTACGAATCTGTATTCGTTGTGTCAAGATATGCTTGTAGATGAAAGTTAGCCTATAGAAAAGTGAAGAAGTAAAGTAAGAAAAGAAGATAGAATTTCAGTTTTAAGGAGTATGGTTTGAGAAGTAATAAGAATTTAGAAAAGCGAAGAAGTAAAGTAAGAAAAGTATATCTAATGATAAGTTTTCGTAGCAAGCACTAAAATATAAGTTAGAATATCCAAAATGTTAGTAATAATATAAATAATACGAATCTGTATTCGTTGTGTCAAGATATGCTTGTAGATGAAAGTTAGCCTATAGAAAAGTGAAGAAGTAAAGTAAGAAAAGAAGATAGAATTTCAGTTTTAAAGGAGTATGCTTTGAGAAGTATTAAGTATTTAGAAAAGTGAAGAAGTAAAGTAAGAAAAGTATATCTAATGATAAGTTTTCGTAGCAAGCACTAAAATATAAGTTAGAATATCCAAAATGTTAGTAATAATATAATAATTACGAATCTGTATTCGTTGTGTCAAGATATGCTTGTAGATGAAAGTTAGCCTATAGAAAAGTGAAGAAGTAAAGTAAGAAAAGAAGATAGAATTTCAGTTTTAAGGAGTATGCTTTGAGAAGTATTAAGTATTTAGAAAAGTGAAGAAGTAAAGTAAGAAAAGTATATCTAAAGTAAGAAAAGTATATCTAATGATAAGTTTTCGTAGCAAGCACTAAAATATAAGTTAGAATATCCAAAATGTTAGTAATAATATAATAATTACGAATCTGTATTCGTTGTGTCAAGATATGCTTGTAGATGAAAGTTAGCCTATAGAAAAGTGAAGAAGTAAAGTAAGAAAAGAAGATAGAATTTCAGTTTAAGGAGTATGCTTTGAGAAGTATTAAGTATTTAGAAAAGTGAAGAAGTAAAGTAAGAAAAGTATATCTAATGATAAGTTTTCGTAGCAAGCACTAAAATATAAGTTAGAATATCCAAAATGTTAGTAATAATATAATAATTACGAATCTGTATTCGTTGTGTCAAGATATGCTTGTAGATGAAAGTTAGCCTATAGAAAAGTGAAGAAGTAAAGTAAGAAAAGAAGATAGAATTTCAGTTTTAAGGAGTATGCTTTGAGAAGTATTAAGTATTTAGAAAAGTGAAGAAGTAAAGTAAGAAAGAAGTATATCTAATGATAAGTTTTCGTAGCAAGCACTAAAATATAAGTTAGAATATCCAAAATGTTAGTAATAATATAATAATACGAATCTGTATTCGTTGTGTCAAGATATGCTTTAGAGAAAGTTAGCCTATAGAAAAATGAAGAAGTAAAGTAAGAAAAGAAGATAGAATTTCAGTTTTAAGGAGTATGCTTTGAGAAGTATTAAGTATTTAGAAAAGTGAAGAAGTAAAGTAAGAAAAGTATATCTAATGATAAGTTTTCGTAGCAAGCACTAAAATATAAGTTTAGAATATCCAAAATGTTAGTAATAATATAATAATTACGAATCTGTATTCGTTGTGTCAAGATATGCTTGTAGATGAAAGTTAGCCTATAGAAAAGTGAAGAAGTAAAGTAAGAAAAGAAGATAGAATTTCAGTTTTAAGGAGTATGGTTTGAGAAGTAATAAGTATTTAGAAAAGCGAAGAAGTAAAGTAAGAAAAGTATATCTAATGATAAGTTTTCGTAGCAAGCACTAAAATATAAGTTAGAATATCCAAAATGTTAGTAATAATATAATAATTACGAATCTGTATTCGTTGTGTCAAGATATGCTTGTAGATGAAAGTTAGCCTATAGAAAAGTGAAGAAGTAAAGTAAGAAAAGAAGATAGAATTTCAGTTTTAAGGAGTATGCTTTGAGAAGTATTAAGTATTTAGAAAAGTGAAGAAGTAAAGTAAGAAAAGTATATCTAATGATAAGTTTTCGTAGCAAGCACTAAAATATAAGTTAGAATATCCAAAATGTTAGTAATAATATAATAATTACGAATCTGTATTCGTTGTGTCAAGATATGCTTGTAGATGAAAGTTAGCCTATAGAAAAGTGAAGAAGTAAAGTAAGAAAAGAAGATAGAATTTCAGTTTTAAGGAGTATGCTTTGAGAAGTATTAAGTATTTAGAAAAGTGAAGAAGTAAAGTAAGAAAAGTATATCTAATGATAAGTTTTCGTAGCAAGCACTAAAATATAAGTTAGAATATCCAAAATGTTAGTAATAATATAATAATTACGAATCTGTATTCGTTGTGTCAAGATATGCTTGTAGATGAAAGTTAGCCTATAGAAAAATGAAGAAGTAAAGTAAGAAAAGAGAGAATTTCAGTTTTAAGGAGTTTTTGAGAAGTAATAAGTATTTAGAAAAGTGAAGAAGTAAAGTAAGAAAAGAAGATAGAATGATAAGTTTTAAGGAGTATGCTTTGAGAAGTAATAAGTATTTAGAAAAATGAAGAGTAAAGTAAGAAAAGAAGATAGAATTGTTTTAAGGAGTAGGTTTGAGAAGTAATAAGAATTTAGAAAAGCGAAGAAGTAAAGTAAGAAAAGTATATCTAATGATAAGTTTTCGTAGCAAGCACTAAAATATAAGTTAGAATATCCAAAATGTTAGTAATAATATAATAATTACGAATCTGTATTCGTTGTGTCAAGATATGCTTGTAGATGAAAGTTAGCCTATAGAAAAGTGAAGAAGTAAAGTAAGAAAAGAAGATAGAATTTCAGTTTTAAGGAGTATGCTTTGAGAAGTAATAAGTATTTAGAAAAGCGAAGAAGTAAAGTAAGAAAAGTATATCTAATGATAAGTTTTCGTAGCAAGCACTAAAATATAAGTTAGAATATCCAAAATGTTAGTAATAATATAATAATTACGAATCTGTATTCGTTGTGTCAAGATATGCTTGTAGATGAAAGTTAGCCTATAGAAAAGTGAAGAAGTAAAGTAAGAAAAGAAGATAGAATTTCAGTTTTAAGGAGTATGCTTTGAGAAGTAATAAGTATTTAGAAAAGTGAAGAAGTAAAGTAAGAATAGAATGATAAGTTTTAAGGAATGCTTTGAAAGTAATAAGTATTTAAAAAATGAAGAAGTAAAGTAAAAAAGAAGATAGAATTTCAGTTTTAAGGAGTATGCTTTGAGAAGTATTAAGTATTTAGAAAAGTGAAGAAGTAAAGTAAGAAAAGTCTAATGATAAGTTTTCGTAGCAAGCACTAAATATAAGTTAGAATATCCAAAATGTTAGTAATAATATAATAATTACGAATCTGTATTCGTTGTGTCAAGATATGCTTGTAGATGAAAGTTAGCCTATAGAAAAGTGAAGAAGTAAAGTAAGAAAAGAAGATAGAATTTCAGTTTTAAGGAGTATGCTTTGAGAAGTAATAAGTATTTAGAAAAGTGAAGAAGTAAAGTAAGAAAAGAAGATAGAATTAAGTTTTAAGGAGTATGCTTTGAAAGTAATAAGTATTTAGAAAAATGAAGAAGTAAAGTAAAAAAGAAGATAGAATTTCAGTTTTAAGGAGTATGGTTTGAGAAGTAATAAGAATTTAGAAAAGCTAAAGTAAGAAAAGTAATCTAATGATAAGTTTCGTAGCAAGCACTAAAATATAAGTTAGAATATCCAAAATGTTAGTAATAATATAATAATTACGAATCTGTATTCGTTGTGTCAAGATATGCTTGTAGATGAAAGTTAGCCTATAGAAAAGTGAAGAAGTAAAGTAAGAAAAGAAGATAGAATTTCAGTTTTAAGGAGTATGCTTTGAGAAGTAATAAGTATTTAGAAAAGTGAAGAAGTAAAGTAAGAAAAGAAGATAGAATGATAAGTTTTAAGGAGTATGCTTTGAGAAGTAATAAGTATTTAGAAAAATGAAGAAGTAAAGTAAGAAAAGAAGATAGAATTTCAGTTTTAAGGAGTATGGTTTGAGAAGTAATAAGAATTTAGAAAAGCGAAGAAGTAAAGTAAGAAAAGTATATCTAATGATAAGTTTTCGTAGCAAGCACTAAAATATAAGTTAGAATATCCAAAATGTTAGTAATAATATAATAATTACGAATCTGTATTCGTTGTGTCAAGATATGCTTGTAGATGAAAGTTAGCCTATAGAAAAGTGAAGAAGTAAAGTAAGAAAAGAAGATAGAATTTCAGTTTTAAGGAGTATGCTTTGAGAAGTATTAAGTATTTAGAAAAGTGAAGAAGTAAAGTAAGAAAAGTAATCTAATGATAAGAGCAAGCACTAAAATATAAGTTAGAATATCCAAAATGTTAGTAATAATATAATAATTACGAATCTTATTCGAAGATATGCTTGTAGATGAAAGTTAGCCTATAGAAAAATGAAGAAGTAAAGTAAGAAAAGAAGATAGAATTTCAGTTTTAAGGAGTATGCTTTGAGAAGTATTAAGTATTTAGAAAAGTGAAGAAGTAAAGTAAGAAAAGTATATCTAATGATAAGTTTTCGTAGCAAGCACTAAAATATAAGTTAGAATATCCAAAATGTTAGTAATAATATAATAATTACGAATCTGTATTCGTTGTGTCAAGATATGCTTGTAGATGAAAGTTAGCCTATAGAAAAGTGAAGAAGTAAAGTAAGAAAAGAAGATAGAATTTCAGTTTTAAGGAGTATGCTTTGAGAAGTATTAAGTATTTAGAAAAGTGAAGAAGTAAAGTAAGAAAAGTATATCTAATGATAAGTTTTCGTAGCAAGCACTAAAATATAAGTTAGAATATCCAAAATGTTTAATAATATAGGAATCTGTATTCGTTGTGTCAAGATATGCTTGTAGATGAAGTTAGCCTATAGAAAAGTGAAGAAGTAAAGTAAGAAAAGAAGATAGAATTTCAGTTTTAAGGAGTATGCTTTGAGAAGTAATAAGTATTTAGAAAAGTGAAGAAGTAAAGTAAGAAAAGTATATCTAATGATAAGTTTTCGTAGCAAGCACTAAAATATAAGTTAGAATATCCAAAATGTTAGTAATAATATAATAATTACGAATCTGTATTCGTTGTGTCAAGATATGCTTGTAGATGAAAGTTAGCCTATAGAAAAGTGAAGAAGTAAAGTAAGAAAAGAAGATAGAATTTCAGTTTTAAGGAGTATGCTTTGAGAAGTAATAAGTATTTAGAAAAGTGAAGAAGTAAAGTAAGAAAAGATATAGAATTTTCAGTAATGATAAGAATGCACTAAAATATAAGTTAGAATATCCAAAATGTTAGTATGAATCTGTATTCGTTGTGTCAAGATATGCTTGTAGATGAAAGTAGCCTATAGAAAAGTGAAGAAGTAAAGTAAGAAAAGAAGATAGAATTTCAGTTTTAAGGAGTATGCTTTGAGAAGTATTAAGTATTTAGAAAAGTGAAGAAGTAAAGTAAGAAAAGTATATCTAATGATAAGTTTTCGTAGCAAGCACTAAAATATAAGTTAGAATATCCAAAATGTTAGTAATAATATAATAATTACGAATCTGTATTCGTTGTGTCAAGATATGCTTGTAGATGAAAGTTAGCCTATAGAAAAGTGAAGAAGTAAAGTAAGAAAAGAAGATAGAATTTCAGTTTTAAGGAGTATGCTTTGAGAAGTATTAAGAATTTAGAAAAGTGAAGAAGTAAAGTAAGAAAAGTATATCTAATGATAAGTTTTCGTAGCAAGCACTAAAATATAAGTTAGAATATCCAAAATGTTAGTAATAATATAATAATTACGAATCTGTATTCGTTGTGTCAAGATATGCTTGTAGATGAAAGTTAGCCTATAGAAAAGTGAAGAAGTAAAGTAAGAAAAGAAGATAGAATTTCAGTTTTAAGGAGTATGCTTTGAGAAGTAATAAGTAAGTATTTAGAAATAAGTGAAGAAGTAAAGTAAGAAAAGAAGAAGTAAAGTATAGAATTTCAGTTTTAAGGAGTATGAAATAAGAATTTTAAAGTAAGAAAGTATATCTAATGTAAGTTTTCGTAAGCACTAAAATATAAGTTAGAATATCCAAAATGTTAGTAATAATATAATAATTACGAATCTGTATTCGTTGTGTCAAGATATGCTTGTAGATGAAAGTTAGCCTATAGAAAAGTGAAGAAGTAAAGTAAGAAAAGAAGATAGAATTTTCAGTTTTAAGGAGTATGCTTTGAGAAGTATTAAGTATTTAGAAAAGTGAAGAAGTAAAGTAAGAAAAGTATATCTAATGATAAGATAAGTTTCGTAGCAAGCACTAAAATATAAGTTAGAATATCCAAAATGTTAGTAATAATATAATAATTACGAATCTGTATTCGTTGTGTCAAGATATGCTTGTAGATGAAAGTTAGCCTATAGAAAAGTGAAGAAGTAAAGTAAGAAAAGAAGATAGAATTTCAGTTTTAAGGAGTATGGTTTGAGAAGTAATAAGAATTTAGAAAAGCGAAGAAGTAAAGTAAGAAAAGTATATCTAATGATAAGTTTTCGTAGCAAGCACTAAAATATAAGTTAGAATATCCAAAATGTTAGTAATAATATAATAATTACGAATCTGTATTCGTTGTGTCAAGATATGCTTGTAGATGAAAGTTAGCCTATAGAAAAGTGAAGAAGTAAAGTAAGAAAAGAAGATAGAATTTCAGTTTTAAGGAGTATGCTTTGAGAAGTATTAAGTATTTAGAAAAGTGAAGAAGTAAAGTAAGAAAAGTATATCTAATGATAAGTTTTCGTAGCAAGCACTAAAATATAAGTTAGAATATCCAAAATGTTAGTAATAATATAATAATTACGAATCTGTATTCGTTGTGTCAAGATATGCTTGTAGATGAAAGTTAGCCTATAGAAAAGTGAAGAAGTAAAGTAAGAAAAGAAGATAGAATTTCAGTTTTAAGGAGTATGCTTTGAGAAGTATTAAGTATTTAGAAAAGTGAAGAAGTAAAGTAAGAAAAGTATATCTAATGATAAGTTTTCGTAGCAAGCACTAAAATATAAGTTAGAATATCCAAAATGTTAGTAATAATATAATAATTACGAATCTGTATTCGTTGTGTCAAGATATGCTTGTAGATGAAAGTTAGCCTATAGAAAAGTGAAGAAGTAAAGTAAGAAAAGAAGATAGAATTTCAGTTTTAAGGAGTATGCTTTGAGAAGTATTAAGTATTTAGAAAAGTGAAGAAGTAAAGTAAGAAAAGTATATCTAATGATAAGTTTTCGTAGCAAGCACTAAAATATAAGTTAGAATATCCAAAATGTTAGTAATAATATAATAATTACGAATCTGTATTCGTTGTGTCAAGATATGCTTGTAGATGAAAGTTAGCCTATAGAAAAGTGAAGAAGTAAAGTAAGAAAAGAAGATAGAATTTCAGTTTTAAGGAGTATGGTTTGAGAAGTAATAAGAATTTAGAAAAGCGAAGAAGTAAAGTAAGAAAAGTATATCTAATGATAAGTTTTCGTAGCAAGCACTAAAATATAAGTTAGAATATCCAAAATGTTAGTAATAATATAATAATTACGAATCTGTATTCGTTGTGTCAAGATATGCTTGTAGATGAAAGTTAGCCTATAGAAAAGTGAAGAAGTAAAGTAAGAAAAGAAGATAGAATTTCAGTTTTAAGGAGTATGCTTTGAGAAGTATTAAGTATTTAGAAAAGTGAAGAAGTAAAGTAAGAAAAGTATATCTAATGATAAGTTTTCGTAGCAAGCACTAAAATATAAGTTAGAATATCCAAAATGTTAGTAATAATATAATAATTACGAATCTGTATTCGTTGTGTCAAGATATGCTTGTAGATGAAAGTTAGCCTATAGAAAAGTGAAGAAGTAAAGTAAGAAAAGAAGATAGAATTTCAGTTTTAAGGAGTATGCTTTGAGAAGTAATAAGTATTTAGAAAAGTGAAGAAGTAAAGTAAGAAAAGAAGATAGAATGATAAGTTTTAAGGAGTATGCTTTGAGAAGTAATAAGTATTTAGAAAAATGAAGAAGTAAAGTAAGAAAAGAAGATAGAATTTCAGTTTTAAGGAGTATGGTTTGAGAAGTAATAAGAATTTAGAAAAGCGAAGAAGTAAAGTAAGAAAAGTATATCTAATGATAAGTTTTCGTAGCAAGCACTAAAATATAAGTTAGAATATCCAAAATGTTAGTAATAATATAATAATTACGAATCTGTATTCGTTGTGTCAAGATATGCTTGTAGATGAAAGTTAGCCTATAGAAAAGTGAAGAAGTAAAGTAAGAAAAGAAGATAGAATTTCAGTTTTAAGGAGTATGCTTTGAGAAGTAATAAGAATTTAGAAAAGCGAAGAAGTAAAGTAAGAAAAGTATATCTAATGATAAGTTTTCGTAGCAAGCACTAAAATATAAGTTAGAATATCCAAAATGTTAGTAATAATATAATAATTACGAATCTGTATTCGTTGTGTCAAGATATGCTTGTAGATGAAAGTTAGCCTATAGAAAAGTGAAGAAGTAAAGTAAGAAAAGAAGATAGAATTTCAGTTTTAAGGAGTATGCTTTGAGAAGTAATAAGTATTTAGAAAAGTGAAGAAGTAAAGTAAGAAAAGAAGATAGAATGATAAGTTTTAAGGAGTATGCTTTGAGAAGTAATAAGTATTTAGAAAAATGAAGAAGTAAAGTAAGAAAAGAAGATAGAATTTCAGTTTTAAGGAGTATGGTTTGAGAAGTAATAAGAATTTAGAAAAGCGAAGAAGTAAAGTAAGAAAAGTATATCTAATGATAAGTTTTCGTAGCAAGCACTAAAATATAAGTTAGAATATCCAAAATGTTAGTAATAATATAATAATTACGAATCTGTATTCGTTGTGTCAAGATATGCTTGTAGATGAAAGTTAGCCTATAGAAAAGTGAAGAAGTAAAGTAAGAAAAGAAGATAGAATTTCAGTTTTAAGGAGTATGCTTTGAGAAGTAATAAGTATTTAGAAAAGTGAAGAAGTAAAGTAAGAAAAGAAGATAGAATGATAAGTTTTAAGGAGTATGCTTTGAGAAGTAATAAGTATTTAGAAAAATGAAGAAGTAAAGTAAGAAAAGAAGATAGAATTTCAGTTTTAAGGAGTATGGTTTGAGAAGTAATAAGAATTTAGAAAAGCGAAGAAGTAAAGTAAGAAAAGTATATCTAATGATAAGTTTTCGTAGCAAGCACTAAAATATAAGTTAGAATATCCAAAATGTTAGTAATAATATAATAATTACGAATCTGTATTCGTTGTGTCAAGATATGCTTGTAGATGAAAGTTAGCCTATAGAAAAGTGAAGAAGTAAAGTAAGAAAAGAAGATAGAATTTCAGTTTTAAGGAGTATGCTTTGAGAAGTAATAAGAATTTAGAAAAGCGAAGAAGTAAAGTAAGAAAAGTATATCTAATGATAAGTTTTCGTAGCAAGCACTAAAATATAAGTTAGAATATCCAAAATGTTAGTAATAATATAATAATTACGAATCTGTATTCGTTGTGTCAAGATATGCTTGTAGATGAAAGTTAGCCTATAGAAAAGTGAAGAAGTAAAGTAAGAAAAGAAGATAGAATTTCAGTTTTAAGGAGTATGCTTTGAGAAGTAATAAGTATTTAGAAAAGTGAAGAAGTAAAGTAAGAAAAGAAGATAGAATGATAAGTTTTAAGGAGTATGCTTTGAGAAGTAATAAGTATTTAGAAAAATGAAGAAGTAAAGTAAGAAAAGAAGATAGAATTTCAGTTTTAAGGAGTATGCTTTGAGAAGTATTAAGTATTTAGAAAAGTGAAGAAGTAAAGTAAGAAAAGTATATCTAATGATAAGTTTTCGTAGCAAGCACTAAAATATAAGTTAGAATATCCAAAATGTTAGTAATAATATAATAATTACGAATCTGTATTCGTTGTGTCAAGATATGCTTGTAGATGAAAGTTAGCCTATAGAAAAGTGAAGAAGTAAAGTAAGAAAAGAAGATAGAATTTCAGTTTTAAGGAGTATGCTTTGAGAAGTAATAAGTATTTAGAAAAGTGAAGAAGTAAAGTAAGAAAAGAAGATAGAATGATAAGTTTTAAGGAGTATGCTTTGAGAAGTAATAAGTATTTAGAAAAATGAAGAAGTAAAGTAAGAAAAGAAGATAGAATTTCAGTTTTAAGGAGTATGGTTTGAGAAGTAATAAGAATTTAGAAAAGCGAAGAAGTAAAGTAAGAAAAGTATATCTAATGATAAGTTTTCGTAGCAAGCACTAAAATATAAGTTAGAATATCCAAAATGTTAGTAATAATATAATAATTACGAATCTGTATTCGTTGTGTCAAGATATGCTTGTAGATGAAAGTTAGCCTATAGAAAAGTGAAGAAGTAAAGTAAGAAAAGAAGATAGAATTTCAGTTTTAAGGAGTATGCTTTGAGAAGTAATAAGTATTTAGAAAAGTGAAGAAGTAAAGTAAGAAAAGAAGATAGAATGATAAGTTTTAAGGAGTATGCTTTGAGAAGTAATAAGTATTTAGAAAAATGAAGAAGTAAAGTAAGAAAAGAAGATAGAATTTCAGTTTTAAGGAGTATGGTTTGAGAAGTAATAAGAATTTAGAAAAGCGAAGAAGTAAAGTAAGAAAAGTATATCTAATGATAAGTTTTCGTAGCAAGCACTAAAATATAAGTTAGAATATCCAAAATGTTAGTAATAATATAATAATTACGAATCTGTATTCGTTGTGTCAAGATATGCTTGTAGATGAAAGTTAGCCTATAGAAAAGTGAAGAAGTAAAGTAAGAAAAGAAGATAGAATTTCAGTTTTAAGGAGTATGCTTTGAGAAGTAATAAGTATTTAGAAAAGTGAAGAAGTAAAGTAAGAAAAGAAGATAGAATGATAAGTTTTAAGGAGTATGCTTTGAGAAGTAATAAGTATTTAGAAAAATGAAGAAGTAAAGTAAGAAAAGAAGATAGAATTTCAGTTTTAAGGAGTATGCTTTGAGAAGTATTAAGTATTTAGAAAAGTGAAGAAGTAAAGTAAGAAAAGTATATCTAATGATAAGTTTTCGTAGCAAGCACTAAAATATAAGTTAGAATATCCAAAATGTTAGTAATAATATAATAATTACGAATCTGTATTCGTTGTGTCAAGATATGCTTGTAGATGAAAGTTAGCCTATAGAAAAGTGAAGAAGTAAAGTAAGAAAAGAAGATAGAATTTCAGTTTTAAGGAGTATGCTTTGAGAAGTAATAAGTATTTAGAAAAGTGAAGAAGTAAAGTAAGAAAAGAAGATAGAATGATAAGTTTTAAGGAGTATGCTTTGAGAAGTAATAAGTATTTAGAAAAATGAAGAAGTAAAGTAAGAAAAGAAGATAGAATTTCAGTTTTAAGGAGTATGGTTTGAGAAGTAATAAGAATTTAGAAAAGCGAAGAAGTAAAGTAAGAAAAGTATATCTAATGATAAGTTTTCGTAGCAAGCACTAAAATATAAGTTAGAATATCCAAAATGTTAGTAATAATATAATAATTACGAATCTGTATTCGTTGTGTCAAGATATGCTTGTAGATGAAAGTTAGCCTATAGAAAAGTGAAGAAGTAAAGTAAGAAAAGAAGATAGAATTTCAGTTTTAAGGAGTATGCTTTGAGAAGTAATAAGTATTTAGAAAAGTGAAGAAGTAAAGTAAGAAAAGAAGATAGAATGATAAGTTTTAAGGAGTATATGCTTTGAGAAGTAATAAGTATTTAGAAAAATGAAGAAGTAAAGTAAGAAAAGAAGATAGAATTTCAGTTTTAAGGAGTATGGTTTGAGAAGTAATAAGAATTTAGAAAAGCGAAGAAGTAAAGTAAGAAAAGTATATCTAATGATAAGTTTTCGTAGCAAGCACTAAAATATAAGTTAGAATATCCAAAATGTTAGTAATAATATAATAATTACGAATCTGTATTCGTTGTGTCAAGATATGCTTGTAGATGAAAGTTAGCCTATAGAAAAGTGAAGAAGTAAAGTAAGAAAAGAAGATAGAATTTCAGTTTTAAGGAGTATGCTTTGAGAAGTAATAAGAATTTAGAAAAGCGAAGAAGTAAAGTAAGAAAAGTATATCTAATGATAAGTTTTCGTAGCAAGCACTAAAATATAAGTTAGAATATCCAAAATGTTAGTAATAATATAATAATTACGAATCTGTATTCGTTGTGTCAAGATATGCTTGTAGATGAAAGTTAGCCTATAGAAAAGTGAAGAAGTAAAGTAAGAAAAGAAGATAGAATTTCAGTTTTAAGGAGTATGCTTTGAGAAGTAATAAGTATTTAGAAAAGTGAAGAAGTAAAGTAAGAAAAGAAGATAGAATGATAAGTTTTAAGGAGTATGCTTTGAGAAGTAATAAGTATTTAGAAAAATGAAGAAGTAAAGTAAGAAAAGAAGATAGAATTTCAGTTTTAAGGAGTATGGTTTGAGAAGTAATAAGAATTTAGAAAAGCGAAGAAGTAAAGTAAGAAAAGTATATCTAATGATAAGTTTTCGTAGCAAGCACTAAAATATAAGTTAGAATATCCAAAATGTTAGTAATAATATAATAATTACGAATCTGTATTCGTTGTGTCAAGATATGCTTGTAGATGAAAGTTAGCCTATAGAAAAGTGAAGAAGTAAAGTAAGAAAAGAAGATAGAATTTCAGTTTTAAGGAGTATGCTTTGAGAAGTATTAAGTATTTAGAAAAGTGAAGAAGTAAAGTAAGAAAAGAAGATAGAATTTCAGTTTTAAGGAGTATGGTTTGAGAAGTAATAAGAATTTAGAAAAGCGAAGAAGTAAAGTAAGAAAAGTATATCTAATGATAAGTTTTCGTAGCAAGCACTAAAATATAAGTTAGAATATCCAAAATGTTAGTAATAATATAATAATTACGAATCTGTATTCGTTGTGTCAAGATATGCTTGTAGATGAAAGTTAGCCTATAGAAAAGTGAAGAAGTAAAGTAAGAAAAGAAGATAGAATTTCAGTTTTAAGGAGTATGCTTTGAGAAGTATTAAGTATTTAGAAAAGTGAAGAAGTAAAGTAAGAAAAGTATATCTAATGATAAGTTTTCGTAGCAAGCACTAAAATATAAGTTAGAATATCCAAAATGTTAGTAATAATATAATAATTACGAATCTGTATTCGTTGTGTCAAGATATGCTTGTAGATGAAAGTTAGCCTATAGAAAAGTGAAGAAGTAAAGTAAGAAAAGAAGATAGAATTTCAGTTTTAAGGAGTATGGTTTGAGAAGTAATAAGAATTTAGAAAAGCGAAGAAGTAAAGTAAGAAAAGTATATCTAATGATAAGTTTTCGTAGCAAGCACTAAAATATAAGTTAGAATATCCAAAATGTTAGTAATAATATAATAATTACGAATCTGTATTCGTTGTGTCAAGATATGCTTGTAGATGAAAGTTAGCCTATAGAAAAGTGAAGAAGTAAAGTAAGAAAAGAAGATAGAATTTCAGTTTTAAGGAGTATGCTTTGAGAAGTATTAAGTATTTAGAAAAGTGAAGAAGTAAAGTAAGAAAAGTATATCTAATGATAAGTTTTCGTAGCAAGCACTAAAATATAAGTTAGAATATCCAAAATGTTAGTAATAATATAATAATTACGAATCTGTATTCGTTGTGTCAAGATATGCTTGTAGATGAAAGTTAGCCTATAGAAAAGTGAAGAAGTAAAGTAAGAAAAGAAGATAGAATTTCAGTTTTAAGGAGTATGCTTTGAGAAGTATTAAGTATTTAGAAAAGTGAAGAAGTAAAGTAAGAAAAGTATATCTAATGATAAGTTTTCGTAGCAAGCACTAAAATATAAGTTAGAATATCCAAAATGTTAGTAATAATATAATAATTACGAATCTGTATTCGTTGTGTCAAGATATGCTTGTAGATGAAAGTTAGCCTATAGAAAAGTGAAGAAGTAAAGTAAGAAAAGAAGATAGAATTTCAGTTTTAAGGAGTATGGTTTGAGAAGTAATAAGAATTTAGAAAAGCGAAGAAGTAAAGTAAGAAAAGTATATCTAATGATAAGTTTTCGTAGCAAGCACTAAAATATAAGTTAGAATATCCAAAATGTTAGTAATAATATAATAATTACGAATCTGTATTCGTTGTGTCAAGATATGCTTGTAGATGAAAGTTAGCCTATAGAAAAGTGAAGAAGTAAAGTAAGAAAAGAAGATAGAATTTCAGTTTTAAGGAGTATGCTTTGAGAAGTATTAAGTATTTAGAAAAGTGAAGAAGTAAAGTAAGAAAAGTATATCTAATGATAAGTTTTCGTAGCAAGCACTAAAATATAAGTTAGAATATCCAAAATGTTAGTAATAATATAATAATTACGAATCTGTATTCGTTGTGTCAAGATATGCTTGTAGATGAAAGTTAGCCTATAGAAAAGTGAAGAAGTAAAGTAAGAAAAGAAGATAGAATTTCAGTTTTAAGGAGTATGCTTTGAGAAGTAATAAGTATTTAGAAAAGTGAAGAAGTAAAGTAAGAAAAGAAGATAGAATGATAAGTTTTAAGGAGTATGCTTTGAGAAGTAATAAGTATTTAGAAAAATGAAGAAGTAAAGTAAGAAAAGAAGATAGAATTTCAGTTTTAAGGAGTATGGTTTGAGAAGTAATAAGAATTTAGAAAAGCGAAGAAGTAAAGTAAGAAAAGTATATCTAATGATAAGTTTTCGTAGCAAGCACTAAAATATAAGTTAGAATATCCAAAATGTTAGTAATAATATAATAATTACGAATCTGTATTCGTTGTGTCAAGATATGCTTGTAGATGAAAGTTAGCCTATAGAAAAGTGAAGAAGTAAAGTAAGAAAAGAAGATAGAATTTCAGTTTTAAGGAGTATGCTTTGAGAAGTAATAAGAATTTAGAAAAGCGAAGAAGTAAAGTAAGAAAAGTATATCTAATGATAAGTTTTCGTAGCAAGCACTAAAATATAAGTTAGAATATCCAAAATGTTAGTAATAATATAATAATTACGAATCTGTATTCGTTGTGTCAAGATATGCTTGTAGATGAAAGTTAGCCTATAGAAAAGTGAAGAAGTAAAGTAAGAAAAGAAGATAGAATTTCAGTTTTAAGGAGTATGCTTTGAGAAGTAATAAGTATTTAGAAAAGTGAAGAAGTAAAGTAAGAAAAGAAGATAGAATGATAAGTTTTAAGGAGTATGCTTTGAGAAGTAATAAGTATTTAGAAAAATGAAGAAGTAAAGTAAGAAAAGAAGATAGAATTTCAGTTTTAAGGAGTATGCTTTGAGAAGTATTAAGTATTTAGAAAAGTGAAGAAGTAAAGTAAGAAAAGTATATCTAATGATAAGTTTTCGTAGCAAGCACTAAAATATAAGTTAGAATATCCAAAATGTTAGTAATAATATAATAATTACGAATCTGTATTCGTTGTGTCAAGATATGCTTGTAGATGAAAGTTAGCCTATAGAAAAGTGAAGAAGTAAAGTAAGAAAAGAAGATAGAATTTCAGTTTTAAGGAGTATGCTTTGAGAAGTAATAAGTATTTAGAAAAGTGAAGAAGTAAAGTAAGAAAAGAAGATAGAATGATAAGTTTTAAGGAGTATGCTTTGAGAAGTAATAAGTATTTAGAAAAATGAAGAAGTAAAGTAAGAAAAGAAGATAGAATTTCAGTTTTAAGGAGTATGGTTTGAGAAGTAATAAGAATTTAGAAAAGCGAAGAAGTAAAGTAAGAAAAGTATATCTAATGATAAGTTTTCGTAGCAAGCACTAAAATATAAGTTAGAATATCCAAAATGTTAGTAATAATATAATAATTACGAATCTGTATTCGTTGTGTCAAGATATGCTTGTAGATGAAAGTTAGCCTATAGAAAAGTGAAGAAGTAAAGTAAGAAAAGAAGATAGAATTTCAGTTTTAAGGAGTATGCTTTGAGAAGTAATAAGTATTTAGAAAAGTGAAGAAGTAAAGTAAGAAAAGAAGATAGAATGATAAGTTTTAAGGAGTATGCTTTGAGAAGTAATAAGTATTTAGAAAAATGAAGAAGTAAAGTAAGAAAAGAAGATAGAATTTCAGTTTTAAGGAGTATGGTTTGAGAAGTAATAAGAATTTAGAAAAGCGAAGAAGTAAAGTAAGAAAAGTATATCTAATGATAAGTTTTCGTAGCAAGCACTAAAATATAAGTTAGAATATCCAAAATGTTAGTAATAATATAATAATTACGAATCTGTATTCGTTGTGTCAAGATATGCTTGTAGATGAAAGTTAGCCTATAGAAAAGTGAAGAAGTAAAGTAAGAAAAGAAGATAGAATTTCAGTTTTAAGGAGTATGCTTTGAGAAGTAATAAGAATTTAGAAAAGCGAAGAAGTAAAGTAAGAAAAGTATATCTAATGATAAGTTTTCGTAGCAAGCACTAAAATATAAGTTAGAATATCCAAAATGTTAGTAATAATATAATAATTACGAATCTGTATTCGTTGTGTCAAGATATGCTTGTAGATGAAAGTTAGCCTATAGAAAAGTGAAGAAGTAAAGTAAGAAAAGAAGATAGAATTTCAGTTTTAAGGAGTATGCTTTGAGAAGTAATAAGTATTTAGAAAAGTGAAGAAGTAAAGTAAGAAAAGAAGATAGAATGATAAGTTTTAAGGAGTATGCTTTGAGAAGTAATAAGTATTTAGAAAAATGAAGAAGTAAAGTAAGAAAAGAAGATAGAATTTCAGTTTTAAGGAGTATGGTTTGAGAAGTAATAAGAATTTAGAAAAGCGAAGAAGTAAAGTAAGAAAAGTATATCTAATGATAAGTTTTCGTAGCAAGCACTAAAATATAAGTTAGAATATCCAAAATGTTAGTAATAATATAATAATTACGAATCTGTATTCGTTGTGTCAAGATATGCTTGTAGATGAAAGTTAGCCTATAGAAAAGTGAAGAAGTAAAGTAAGAAAAGAAGATAGAATTTCAGTTTTAAGGAGTATGCTTTGAGAAGTATTAAGTATTTAGAAAAGTGAAGAAGTAAAGTAAGAAAAGTATATCTAATGATAAGTTTTCGTAGCAAGCACTAAAATATAAGTTAGAATATCCAAAATGTTAGTAATAATATAATAATTACGAATCTGTATTCGTTGTGTCAAGATATGCTTGTAGATGAAAGTTAGCCTATAGAAAAGTGAAGAAGTAAAGTAAGAAAAGAAGATAGAATTTCAGTTTTAAGGAGTATGGTTTGAGAAGTAATAAGAATTTAGAAAAGCGAAGAAGTAAAGTAAGAAAAGTATATCTAATGATAAGTTTTCGTAGCAAGCACTAAAATATAAGTTAGAATATCCAAAATGTTAGTAATAATATAATAATTACGAATCTGTATTCGTTGTGTCAAGATATGCTTGTAGATGAAAGTTAGCCTATAGAAAAGTGAAGAAGTAAAGTAAGAAAAGAAGATAGAATTTCAGTTTTAAGGAGTATGCTTTGAGAAGTATTAAGTATTTAGAAAAGTGAAGAAGTAAAGTAAGAAAAGTATATCTAATGATAAGTTTTCGTAGCAAGCACTAAAATATAAGTTAGAATATCCAAAATGTTAGTAATAATATAATAATTACGAATCTGTATTCGTTGTGTCAAGATATGCTTGTAGATGAAAGTTAGCCTATAGAAAAGTGAAGAAGTAAAGTAAGAAAAGAAGATAGAATTTCAGTTTTAAGGAGTATGCTTTGAGAAGTATTAAGTATTTAGAAAAGTGAAGAAGTAAAGTAAGAAAAGTATATCTAATGATAAGTTTTCGTAGCAAGCACTAAAATATAAGTTAGAATATCCAAAATGTTAGTAATAATATAATAATTACGAATCTGTATTCGTTGTGTCAAGATATGCTTGTAGATGAAAGTTAGCCTATAGAAAAGTGAAGAAGTAAAGTAAGAAAAGAAGATAGAATTTCAGTTTTAAGGAGTATGCTTTGAGAAGTATTAAGTATTTAGAAAAGTGAAGAAGTAAAGTAAGAAAAGAAGATAGAATTTCAGTTTTAAGGAGTATGCTTTGAGAAGTAATAAGTATTTAGAAAAGTGAAGAAGTAAAGTAAGAAAAGAAGATAGAATGATAAGTTTTAAGGAGTATGCTTTGAGAAGTAATAAGTATTTAGAAAAATGAAGAAGTAAAGTAAGAAAAGAAGATAGAATTTCAGTTTTAAGGAGTATGGTTTGAGAAGTAATAAGAATTTAGAAAAGCGAAGAAGTAAAGTAAGAAAAGTATATCTAATGATAAGTTTTCGTAGCAAGCACTAAAATATAAGTTAGAATATCCAAAATGTTAGTAATAATATAATAATTACGAATCTGTATTCGTTGTGTCAAGATATGCTTGTAGATGAAAGTTAGCCTATAGAAAAGTGAAGAAGTAAAGTAAGAAAAGAAGATAGAATTTCAGTTTTAAGGAGTATGCTTTGAGAAGTATTAAGTATTTAGAAAAGTGAAGAAGTAAAGTAAGAAAAGTATATCTAATGATAAGTTTTCGTAGCAAGCACTAAAATATAAGTTAGAATATCCAAAATGTTAGTAATAATATAATAATTACGAATCTGTATTCGTTGTGTCAAGATATGCTTGTAGATGAAAGTTAGCCTATAGAAAAGTGAAGAAGTAAAGTAAGAAAAGAAGATAGAATTTCAGTTTTAAGGAGTATGGTTTGAGAAGTAATAAGAATTTAGAAAAGCGAAGAAGTAAAGTAAGAAAAGTATATCTAATGATAAGTTTTCGTAGCAAGCACTAAAATATAAGTTAGAATATCCAAAATGTTAGTAATAATATAATAATTACGAATCTGTATTCGTTGTGTCAAGATATGCTTGTAGATGAAAGTTAGCCTATAGAAAAGTGAAGAAGTAAAGTAAGAAAAGAAGATAGAATTTCAGTTTTAAGGAGTATGGTTTGAGAAGTAATAAGAATTTAGAAAAGCGAAGAAGTAAAGTAAGAAAAGTATATCTAATGATAAGTTTTCGTAGCAAGCACTAAAATATAAGTTAGAATATCCAAAATGTTAGTAATAATATAATAATTACGAATCTGTATTCGTTGTGTCAAGATATGCTTGTAGATGAAAGTTAGCCTATAGAAAAGTGAAGAAGTAAAGTAAGAAAAGAAGATAGAATTTCAGTTTTAAGGAGTATGCTTTGAGAAGTATTAAGTATTTAGAAAAGTGAAGAAGTAAAGTAAGAAAAGTATATCTAATGATAAGTTTTCGTAGCAAGCACTAAAATATAAGTTAGAATATCCAAAATGTTAGTAATAATATAATAATTACGAATCTGTATTCGTTGTGTCAAGATATGCTTGTAGATGAAAGTTAGCCTATAGAAAAGTGAAGAAGTAAAGTAAGAAAAGAAGATAGAATTTCAGTTTTAAGGAGTATGCTTTGAGAAGTATTAAGTATTTAGAAAAGTGAAGAAGTAAAGTAAGAAAAGTATATCTAATGATAAGTTTTCGTAGCAAGCACTAAAATATAAGTTAGAATATCCAAAATGTTAGTAATAATATAATAATTACGAATCTGTATTCGTTGTGTCAAGATATGCTTGTAGATGAAAGTTAGCCTATAGAAAAGTGAAGAAGTAAAGTAAGAAAAGAAGATAGAATTTCAGTTTTAAGGAGTATGCTTTGAGAAGTATTAAGTATTTAGAAAAGTGAAGAAGTAAAGTAAGAAAAGAAGATAGAATGATAAGTTTTAAGGAGTATGCTTTGAGAAGTAATAAGTATTTAGAAAAATGAAGAAGTAAAGTAAGAAAAGAAGATAGAATTTCAGTTTTAAGGAGTATGGTTTGAGAAGTAATAAGAATTTAGAAAAGCGAAGAAGTAAAGTAAGAAAAGTATATCTAATGATAAGTTTTCGTAGCAAGCACTAAAATATAAGTTAGAATATCCAAAATGTTAGTAATAATATAATAATTACGAATCTGTATTCGTTGTGTCAAGATATGCTTGTAGATGAAAGTTAGCCTATAGAAAAGTGAAGAAGTAAAGTAAGAAAAGAAGATAGAATTTCAGTTTTAAGGAGTATGGTTTGAGAAGTAATAAGAATTTAGAAAAGCGAAGAAGTAAAGTAAGAAAAGTATATCTAATGATAAGTTTTCGTAGCAAGCACTAAAATATAAGTTAGAATATCCAAAATGTTAGTAATAATATAATAATTACGAATCTGTATTCGTTGTGTCAAGATATGCTTGTAGATGAAAGTTAGCCTATAGAAAAGTGAAGAAGTAAAGTAAGAAAAGAAGATAGAATTTCAGTTTTAAGGAGTATGCTTTGAGAAGTATTAAGTATTTAGAAAAGTGAAGAAGTAAAGTAAGAAAAGTATATCTAATGATAAGTTTTCGTAGCAAGCACTAAAATATAAGTTAGAATATCCAAAATGTTAGTAATAATATAATAATTACGAATCTGTATTCGTTGTGTCAAGATATGCTTGTAGATGAAAGTTAGCCTATAGAAAAGTGAAGAAGTAAAGTAAGAAAAGAAGATAGAATTTCAGTTTTAAGGAGTATGCTTTGAGAAGTATTAAGTATTTAGAAAAGTGAAGAAGTAAAGTAAGAAAAGTATATCTAATGATAAGTTTTCGTAGCAAGCACTAAAATATAAGTTAGAATATCCAAAATGTTAGTAATAATATAATAATTACGAATCTGTATTCGTTGTGTCAAGATATGCTTGTAGATGAAAGTTAGCCTATAGAAAAGTGAAGAAGTAAAGTAAGAAAAGAAGATAGAATTTCAGTTTTAAGGAGTATGCTTTGAGAAGTATTAAGTATTTAGAAAAGTGAAGAAGTAAAGTAAGAAAAGAAGATAGAATGATAAGTTTTAAGGAGTATGCTTTGAGAAGTAATAAGTATTTAGAAAAATGAAGAAGTAAAGTAAGAAAAGAAGATAGAATTTCAGTTTTAAGGAGTATGGTTTGAGAAGTAATAAGAATTTAGAAAAGCGAAGAAGTAAAGTAAGAAAAGTATATCTAATGATAAGTTTTCGTAGCAAGCACTAAAATATAAGTTAGAATATCCAAAATGTTAGTAATAATATAATAATTACGAATCTGTATTCGTTGTGTCAAGATATGCTTGTAGATGAAAGTTAGCCTATAGAAAAGTGAAGAAGTAAAGTAAGAAAAGAAGATAGAATTTCAGTTTTAAGGAGTATGGTTTGAGAAGTAATAAGAATTTAGAAAAGCGAAGAAGTAAAGTAAGAAAAGTATATCTAATGATAAGTTTTCGTAGCAAGCACTAAAATATAAGTTAGAATATCCAAAATGTTAGTAATAATATAATAATTACGAATCTGTATTCGTTGTGTCAAGATATGCTTGTAGATGAAAGTTAGCCTATAGAAAAGTGAAGAAGTAAAGTAAGAAAAGAAGATAGAATTTCAGTTTTAAGGAGTATGCTTTGAGAAGTATTAAGTATTTAGAAAAGTGAAGAAGTAAAGTAAGAAAAGTATATCTAATGATAAGTTTTCGTAGCAAGCACTAAAATATAAGTTAGAATATCCAAAATGTTAGTAATAATATAATAATTACGAATCTGTATTCGTTGTGTCAAGATATGCTTGTAGATGAAAGTTAGCCTATAGAAAAGTGAAGAAGTAAAGTAAGAAAAGAAGATAGAATTTCAGTTTTAAGGAGTATGCTTTGAGAAGTATTAAGTATTTAGAAAAGTGAAGAAGTAAAGTAAGAAAAGTATATCTAATGATAAGTTTTCGTAGCAAGCACTAAAATATAAGTTAGAATATCCAAAATGTTAGTAATAATATAATAATTACGAATCTGTATTCGTTGTGTCAAGATATGCTTGTAGATGAAAGTTAGCCTATAGAAAAGTGAAGAAGTAAAGTAAGAAAAGAAGATAGAATTTCAGTTTTAAGGAGTATGCTTTGAGAAGTATTAAGTATTTAGAAAAGTGAAGAAGTAAAGTAAGAAAAGAAGATAGAATGATAAGTTTTAAGGAGTATGCTTTGAGAAGTAATAAGTATTTAGAAAAATGAAGAAGTAAAGTAAGAAAAGAAGATAGAATTTCAGTTTTAAGGAGTATGGTTTGAGAAGTAATAAGAATTTAGAAAAGCGAAGAAGTAAAGTAAGAAAAGTATATCTAATGATAAGTTTTCGTAGCAAGCACTAAAATATAAGTTAGAATATCCAAAATGTTAGTAATAATATAATAATTACGAATCTGTATTCGTTGTGTCAAGATATGCTTGTAGATGAAAGTTAGCCTATAGAAAAGTGAAGAAGTAAAGTAAGAAAAGAAGATAGAATTTCAGTTTTAAGGAGTATGGTTTGAGAAGTAATAAGAATTTAGAAAAGCGAAGAAGTAAAGTAAGAAAAGTATATCTAATGATAAGTTTTCGTAGCAAGCACTAAAATATAAGTTAGAATATCCAAAATGTTAGTAATAATATAATAATTACGAATCTGTATTCGTTGTGTCAAGATATGCTTGTAGATGAAAGTTAGCCTATAGAAAAGTGAAGAAGTAAAGTAAGAAAAGAAGATAGAATTTCAGTTTTAAGGAGTATGCTTTGAGAAGTATTAAGTATTTAGAAAAGTGAAGAAGTAAAGTAAGAAAAGTATATCTAATGATAAGTTTTCGTAGCAAGCACTAAAATATAAGTTAGAATATCCAAAATGTTAGTAATAATATAATAATTACGAATCTGTATTCGTTGTGTCAAGATATGCTTGTAGATGAAAGTTAGCCTATAGAAAAGTGAAGAAGTAAAGTAAGAAAAGAAGATAGAATTTCAGTTTTAAGGAGTATGCTTTGAGAAGTAATAAGTATTTAGAAAAGTGAAGAAGTAAAGTAAGAAAAGAAGATAGAATGATAAGTTTTAAGGAGTATGCTTTGAGAAGTAATAAGTATTTAGAAAAATGAAGAAGTAAAGTAAGAAAAGAAGATAGAATTTCAGTTTTAAGGAGTATGGTTTGAGAAGTAATAAGAATTTAGAAAAGCGAAGAAGTAAAGTAAGAAAAGTATATCTAATGATAAGTTTTCGTAGCAAGCACTAAAATATAAGTTAGAATATCCAAAATGTTAGTAATAATATAATAATTACGAATCTGTATTCGTTGTGTCAAGATATGCTTGTAGATGAAAGTTAGCCTATAGAAAAGTGAAGAAGTAAAGTAAGAAAAGAAGATAGAATTTCAGTTTTAAGGAGTATGCTTTGAGAAGTAATAAGAATTTAGAAAAGCGAAGAAGTAAAGTAAGAAAAGTATATCTAATGATAAGTTTTCGTAGCAAGCACTAAAATATAAGTTAGAATATCCAAAATGTTAGTAATAATATAATAATTACGAATCTGTATTCGTTGTGTCAAGATATGCTTGTAGATGAAAGTTAGCCTATAGAAAAGTGAAGAAGTAAAGTAAGAAAAGAAGATAGAATTTCAGTTTTAAGGAGTATGCTTTGAGAAGTAATAAGTATTTAGAAAAGTGAAGAAGTAAAGTAAGAAAAGAAGATAGAATGATAAGTTTTAAGGAGTATGCTTTGAGAAGTAATAAGTATTTAGAAAAATGAAGAAGTAAAGTAAGAAAAGAAGATAGAATTTCAGTTTTAAGGAGTATGGTTTGAGAAGTAATAAGAATTTAGAAAAGCGAAGAAGTAAAGTAAGAAAAGTATATCTAATGATAAGTTTTCGTAGCAAGCACTAAAATATAAGTTAGAATATCCAAAATGTTAGTAATAATATAATAATTACGAATCTGTATTCGTTGTGTCAAGATATGCTTGTAGATGAAAGTTAGCCTATAGAAAAGTGAAGAAGTAAAGTAAGAAAAGAAGATAGAATTTCAGTTTTAAGGAGTATGCTTTGAGAAGTAATAAGAATTTAGAAAAGCGAAGAAGTAAAGTAAGAAAAGTATATCTAATGATAAGTTTTCGTAGCAAGCACTAAAATATAAGTTAGAATATCCAAAATGTTAGTAATAATATAATAATTACGAATCTGTATTCGTTGTGTCAAGATATGCTTGTAGATGAAAGTTAGCCTATAGAAAAGTGAAGAAGTAAAGTAAGAAAAGAAGATAGAATTTCAGTTTTAAGGAGTATGCTTTGAGAAGTAATAAGTATTTAGAAAAGTGAAGAAGTAAAGTAAGAAAAGAAGATAGAATGATAAGTTTTAAGGAGTATGCTTTGAGAAGTAATAAGTATTTAGAAAAATGAAGAAGTAAAGTAAGAAAAGAAGATAGAATTTCAGTTTTAAGGAGTATGGTTTGAGAAGTAATAAGAATTTAGAAAAGCGAAGAAGTAAAGTAAGAAAAGTATATCTAATGATAAGTTTTCGTAGCAAGCACTAAAATATAAGTTAGAATATCCAAAATGTTAGTAATAATATAATAATTACGAATCTGTATTCGTTGTGTCAAGATATGCTTGTAGATGAAAGTTAGCCTATAGAAAAGTGAAGAAGTAAAGTAAGAAAAGAAGATAGAATTTCAGTTTTAAGGAGTATGCTTTGAGAAGTATTAAGTATTTAGAAAAGTGAAGAAGTAAAGTAAGAAAAGTATATCTAATGATAAGTTTTCGTAGCAAGCACTAAAATATAAGTTAGAATATCCAAAATGTTAGTAATAATATAATAATTACGAATCTGTATTCGTTGTGTCAAGATATGCTTGTAGATGAAAGTTAGCCTATAGAAAAGTGAAGAAGTAAAGTAAGAAAAGAAGATAGAATTTCAGTTTTAAGGAGTATGCTTTGAGAAGTAATAAGTATTTAGAAAAGTGAAGAAGTAAAGTAAGAAAAGAAGATAGAATGATAAGTTTTAAGGAGTATGCTTTGAGAAGTAATAAGTATTTAGAAAAATGAAGAAGTAAAGTAAGAAAAGAAGATAGAATTTCAGTTTTAAGGAGTATGGTTTGAGAAGTAATAAGAATTTAGAAAAGCGAAGAAGTAAAGTAAGAAAAGTATATCTAATGATAAGTTTTCGTAGCAAGCACTAAAATATAAGTTAGAATATCCAAAATGTTAGTAATAATATAATAATTACGAATCTGTATTCGTTGTGTCAAGATATGCTTGTAGATGAAAGTTAGCCTATAGAAAAGTGAAGAAGTAAAGTAAGAAAAGAAGATAGAATTTCAGTTTTAAGGAGTATGCTTTGAGAAGTAATAAGAATTTAGAAAAGCGAAGAAGTAAAGTAAGAAAAGTATATCTAATGATAAGTTTTCGTAGCAAGCACTAAAATATAAGTTAGAATATCCAAAATGTTAGTAATAATATAATAATTACGAATCTGTATTCGTTGTGTCAAGATATGCTTGTAGATGAAAGTTAGCCTATAGAAAAGTGAAGAAGTAAAGTAAGAAAAGAAGATAGAATTTCAGTTTTAAGGAGTATGCTTTGAGAAGTAATAAGTATTTAGAAAAGTGAAGAAGTAAAGTAAGAAAAGAAGATAGAATGATAAGTTTTAAGGAGTATGCTTTGAGAAGTAATAAGTATTTAGAAAAATGAAGAAGTAAAGTAAGAAAAGAAGATAGAATTTCAGTTTTAAGGAGTATGGTTTGAGAAGTAATAAGAATTTAGAAAAGCGAAGAAGTAAAGTAAGAAAAGTATATCTAATGATAAGTTTTCGTAGCAAGCACTAAAATATAAGTTAGAATATCCAAAATGTTAGTAATAATATAATAATTACGAATCTGTATTCGTTGTGTCAAGATATGCTTGTAGATGAAAGTTAGCCTATAGAAAAGTGAAGAAGTAAAGTAAGAAAAGAAGATAGAATTTCAGTTTTAAGGAGTATGCTTTGAGAAGTATTAAGTATTTAGAAAAGTGAAGAAGTAAAGTAAGAAAAGTATATCTAATGATAAGTTTTCGTAGCAAGCACTAAAATATAAGTTAGAATATCCAAAATGTTAGTAATAATATAATAATTACGAATCTGTATTCGTTGTGTCAAGATATGCTTGTAGATGAAAGTTAGCCTATAGAAAAGTGAAGAAGTAAAGTAAGAAAAGAAGATAGAATTTCAGTTTTAAGGAGTATGGTTTGAGAAGTAATAAGAATTTAGAAAAGCGAAGAAGTAAAGTAAGAAAAGTATATCTAATGATAAGTTTTCGTAGCAAGCACTAAAATATAAGTTAGAATATCCAAAATGTTAGTAATAATATAATAATTACGAATCTGTATTCGTTGTGTCAAGATATGCTTGTAGATGAAAGTTAGCCTATAGAAAAGTGAAGAAGTAAAGTAAGAAAAGAAGATAGAATTTCAGTTTTAAGGAGTATGCTTTGAGAAGTAATAAGAATTTAGAAAAGCGAAGAAGTAAAGTAAGAAAAGTATATCTAATGATAAGTTTTCGTAGCAAGCACTAAAATATAAGTTAGAATATCCAAAATGTTAGTAATAATATAATAATTACGAATCTGTATTCGTTGTGTCAAGATATGCTTGTAGATGAAAGTTAGCCTATAGAAAAGTGAAGAAGTAAAGTAAGAAAAGAAGATAGAATTTCAGTTTTAAGGAGTATGCTTTGAGAAGTAATAAGTATTTAGAAAAGTGAAGAAGTAAAGTAAGAAAAGAAGATAGAATGATAAGTTTTAAGGAGTATGCTTTGAGAAGTAATAAGTATTTAGAAAAATGAAGAAGTAAAGTAAGAAAAGAAGATAGAATTTCAGTTTTAAGGAGTATGGTTTGAGAAGTAATAAGAATTTAGAAAAGCGAAGAAGTAAAGTAAGAAAAGTATATCTAATGATAAGTTTTCGTAGCAAGCACTAAAATATAAGTTAGAATATCCAAAATGTTAGTAATAATATAATAATTACGAATCTGTATTCGTTGTGTCAAGATATGCTTGTAGATGAAAGTTAGCCTATAGAAAAGTGAAGAAGTAAAGTAAGAAAAGAAGATAGAATTTCAGTTTTAAGGAGTATGCTTTGAGAAGTATTAAGTATTTAGAAAAGTGAAGAAGTAAAGTAAGAAAAGTATATCTAATGATAAGTTTTCGTAGCAAGCACTAAAATATAAGTTAGAATATCCAAAATGTTAGTAATAATATAATAATTACGAATCTGTATTCGTTGTGTCAAGATATGCTTGTAGATGAAAGTTAGCCTATAGAAAAGTGAAGAAGTAAAGTAAGAAAAGAAGATAGAATTTCAGTTTTAAGGAGTATGGTTTGAGAAGTAATAAGAATTTAGAAAAGCGAAGAAGTAAAGTAAGAAAAGTATATCTAATGATAAGTTTTCGTAGCAAGCACTAAAATATAAGTTAGAATATCCAAAAT